>JBAIZZ010000040.1:90422-315380 GCA_037355905.1 Heliconius aoede
ATATATACATAATATCCTCTTTCTTATACTCTCCATTCTATTACGAAGTAACGAACGGACGTGTTAATCTCAGTGTGTCGGGAACATGTGACGATAATATTTTTCTCAGAAACATATCAAGTGATTAATAACGTATTTCATCTGTTCCTTTGACGTATAATAGAGTATAATTTTTATCTTGTGCTAACAACTAGCGACTCGCATGCGACTTCGCCCGCTTATACTACACTATTTATTTTCTCATCTGAATTACTTTCGCGAACTTATAACATTTGTATTTTAAAGACTTTAATAAAACATTTATATACATTAATAGCTTAAGTATAGGTTAATTAAAACAACTACTAAAAACATTTTTCTTACCACGCTGTATCCCGCACACAGAAGGGTAGCCAGAAAGAACCTAGTGTTAAGACACTCCGTTTTTATTTTGTTGAGTGGTAGAAATCAACGCCGCGTTTTGCCTCGACACCAGACCGAAGAAATGGAAATATTACATTAAATAAGTATTTCATCTCCTCTAATGGGGATCGAATCCACAACCAGTCGGTTTTACAGTAACACTTTTTGCCCGTGCGTCACGACTGGCCTCATTATTATACATCAATATTATCGCATATAGATTCTATATTAAAGTATCTTTTTTTTATGAACCGATTGAAATAAAATAAACAACAAATGTTCCAAGCAATAAACACAATGCTTGCTCAAATAAAATATTGAAAACTGCATTTAAATCAGTTAAGCTGTTTCCGAGATAAGCGTACACGTACAAGCAAATTGACAAAAAATTAAAAAAAAAATTGTTTTGTATACTATTACATGAATGTTACAGCTTTATTTTATAGATTAGAAGAACGAGGCATAATTTCAGAATTTTGATTAAAATGCAATATTTTGCTTAATTTTAATTTTATTCCATATACTTATTGCCGACGCAAAAGTAAGTAAGTAAACAAACAATGGGTAACGATATAAAATTTTATTTTTTTGGTGCATTTTGGTGAACGTAAGAATGACTAAAGTTACACTTTGTTATATAAAACAATTATATATTATATTATAATTATTGCAATTAATTAATATATAAAGAGAAAACTAATATTAAAATGTAAAAAACACCGTTGTAAATATACATAATATCACAATTTGAAACAGTAAATAACAAAGAAATTTCATAAAAAGGAAAACCCCGTCCAATAGCTTACAACTTATCGAAATCATATTTCAGGAACGTGAGGACGATGTAGTTCACCCTTTTCAAACGCATTGTCTCTTGTGCCTCGTTTAGATCACGAACAATCTACATTACTTATATGCCCCACTGGACTGTGTTGCTATTCCTAGCGTGGAATATTTTTCAGGTACAGTGTAAAAATGACGTACTGGTCATAGGAAAGTAACTTACAGTGTGCAAACGAAGCACAATCCTTTTGTGAGGCATTGTCTATATCATATTGTCAGGAACACGTGGCGAAAAGACGTCCGTGAAGATAAAAGTTTATGTTAGTAATATTTCTCAATGACTCGTGCTGAGTTTCTTGAAAGGATACATCAATTATATTATGAATTCTCAGCTTCGTAAATAGGATACAACTATCCTGTATACAGCAGGGTAGGCAGAGAGAATCTAATGTTAAGACACATTGCGTGTAGAGTGACCCACTCAACGCCACATTGCTTTGTTGCCAGAGCGAATAAATAAAAATATTAATAAATTTTAAAATATTTTCCCGAGTGGGAATCGAGTTAACAACCGTCCCACTTACAGCCACTAAGCCACAACGGCCTCAATGTTACAATAGAATCTTACATATTATACGTAAATATTGAAGAACACCTTGTATAGACATGAAGAACATGCATAATTCTTATCAGATCTAATGACATGTTAAGAGTGAAAGGTATTGTAGATATCTAAGTACCAGCCCTCGGAACTAACGAAGAAGACGTTAGCGAAGCGAAAGCAGCCAAGATTCGACGGCCGAGACGCCTCGGGCCCGTCCACTACGATCTCTAATGAGAGCGCCTCCGTCGTTAAATAAATTGGATAAAGACATTCGTGATATCTCAAGAACAACTCGAAGCTCTCCACTGTGACTCACAATTAACTAAATTAAAAGAGAGCCCGAGCACTTATCGAAATGTCTTAAACACTTCACTGATCTCTGTGTCCCCTCAGCAGAAATATATTTGAACTGTTCTCTTTTCTCAATTTTCTTAATTCGTTCTTATTCATGTTCATTAGCGTAAGGGGCTTGCTTCTCCAACATTTTACATTTTATACTGAAAATACATTTTATATTGAAAAATTTACATATGTATAAAATATATAAATTAAAATATGTAAAATATATAAAAGCAAACGCCCGGCGTTGATTTTTGCCACTCAACACGCAATGTCTCAATAATACCGTGGAAAGTAGGGAACAGTAGGTACCACTCTGCTATATGCGGGAAACACGGTGAAGCTGAATCAGCAAGTACTCTGCTTTTATTAAAGTATTATTTACCTACATGAAATCTGGGACATTGACACTATCAATGCCAATAAATTAAGAGTTTGTACTGGGACAACATAATAAACAAATATGTAACATATGTACAGCTCTTTATTTGGTCGATACATACTTGTTTATGATCAACGGTATGCCTTCGTGATTATTTTGTTTCCAAGACAAATATTATCAGAAACAATAATTCCAATAATAAAATATATTTTATATATTTAAACATATTACCAGTACTATTAAGTTCATGAGTTAAATTAAGTTAAGATTTTATTGGAAAACGTAAAGAACTATTATTACACTAAATAAAGTCGTGCAGGTAAACTTATTTTTGCACTGTAATAAATGGATAAGAATATGAGACTAATGTGGTACAGGAGCAAAAGCATTAGATTTACCGTAGATACATGGAATACGGTGTGCCTTAATACCAGGTTTTTTCAGCTTACCTTGCTCCGGGCGGGATACAGCGTGAAGTAAAATAAATAAATAAAAATATACATCTATATACATACACACCCACACGTCATATTACTAATATTACCAATAATTCAGTGAACCAGTCTATCAAATGCCAATCAATCGATTAACAAATCTATACGATTTCCTTTTTCAAAGGGAAAACACAGATACGATTGAAGTATACATGTGACAGAAGGACTTAACGCTGCCTGACATGAAGGAGAGTTCCGATGTCAAGTGAACCCGGACCTCAGTCAGATCGCCGGATTAACCGAATGTAACAGTATGTCAGCCAGTCGGCCAACAAAGATTTACGCCTTTGTTTTCGCTTCTAAAAGGGTCCCCTTTTATTTTACGAACACAAGGAATCCTATCTCTTTATTGTGCTCTATTTCGAACATTCTTACTATTTTCAAACCAACTATTCGAGCTATTATGTCTTTGTTAATTAATTAAAGTATACTATGTGTGTATAACTAAAACATCTTTTTTTTTTTACATATTTTTTTTATCTATTATATATTGAAAATATGATTAGATTATCTGTGCAAGTGTCAAAAATACATCAGTTTGAATTTATAGTAGATCCTGCCGACACCATATCCACCGGCACGGCACTACGAGCGAAAGCCTTTAATCTCTGCATTGCGTCAGACCGAGCGGAATGAGGGTTATCGGTTTCCCTGCTGATAAACACAAACGAATGAGACCGGGAGTACAGCCCAGTAATAACACCATCCGCGGGATAAAATTGATTGTACGCACAATCGTATAAGTATTTTTTACGCTATATTGTTTGAAAACAAGCTATTTCAAAAATGAATAATAGCTTTCGATTTCCATTATATATTGTTGTGGTGACAAAATTTATAGGCTATTAGCTGCCGATTAATTGACGATCAGTTTAATGCTGACGCACAAAAATAACAGGTGCTTACTTAAATTGTTACAGATTTTTTTTTAAAAAGGCATCCCTGTCAACTTACTTGTAACTATAGGTTACTATACTGAGCATCATACTTAAGGTGTAAAAATTCCGTAAAATAGGTTATTCTTTTTATTATAAGTTATATGTAAGTGTTTTATATCGTATATGCGGAAGTTACTTAAGTTTTTGTATACTTTTAAACTATAGTTTTTAAGCTTATATTTTATTTTAGCTTCACGCTTTATCCCGCATGTAGCAGGGTAGGCAAAGGAAATCCAGTGTTAAAATACTCCGTTCCCTACTTGCTGTCGAATTATCGAGGTATTATGTATTGAGTGCCAAAGCACAACCCTGTGTTTTTTGCGTTGGTACCAGAGCGAAGAAATGAAAATATTAATAAGTTATAATTCGAACCCCAACCGTCGCATTATAGTCACAGAGTTGTGCCTCTGAGTCTCAATAATATAAAGCGTATTTAATTTGTGATATTTTTAAGCCTTAATTTATATTATCGGCATCCTTTGCAGGCAGTTAACAATAAAAAAAAACAACTAAAGCAAGCGGTTACATTTTTTTATATATAATAAATATTTAAAATATCATATCTTATGTTGTCTCACGTGTGATAAGTTAAGGTGTACTTGATCAGTGAGGATCACTGAAATAAGAGCGTCTAACGCGGCCCCGACTAACGACTAACGATGTATAAAATTTCCATTGTCATCAATCTCTGACACCGCGGCGAGTATTCGCAAAACTCCTCGCTAATTGCAATTTGAACAAAAAACTAAAAAGTAAAGTCACCGTGCACTGCAATTTTTACAGTCCGCTTTACAAAAAAAAATCAGAAATCCGTTGTTACTCTTAATAAGCTACGTCAGCAGGCAAGGACTATTGTTGAGACTATTATAGAATTTTTGTTCAGTCTAAAGTTTGCTTCAAGTAACTCAATATTTTAAAAAAAAAAGGACGCAAAATTGTACAGCTTATTTAATGTGCGGACTGTCGTACATGGATGGTATGCAAATAGGCTATCAACAGATTTTGTACAAAAGGACGCGCGAGAAAAGGAAATAAAAATCGTGTTTACAGCGTCCAGCCTAAAAATTTACATAGATTATCATCATATGCCTCTTTTGTCTGACAAATCTGGATAGTTTTTTGTATATATGTTTCTAGTCTCTAATCTAGTCTAGTCTTATAGTTATAATAATATAATCTATATACTACTTTCCCTAGGCCCTCGAACGCCAGTGTGATGAAATGAAAATATTAAATGTTTCATTTCCTCGAGTGATAATCGAACCCACAACCTGTCGTGTTTACAACCAAACAAGCGACCGAATTTCCCACGGCCGACCATTATCTCTGCAAATATTTTACCTTATGAGCTACATTTTTTTTATTACAGCTACAATGACTTCTAAAATTATTTACAAAATAAAATAACAACTCAGTAGAATTACATTTAATACTCAATTATTGGCTTGGTAGATAATACAAAGAGATAAGTCAGAATTGTAATCAAAATATTTTTTCCTGGAAAACAAAAAGTTCGCACCTGATCCTGCAGACGCGGGCTCATCATGTAACGCGGAGTCACGTAAATTGGCCAGGATATATACTAATCCCAAGATAAAACGGTTAAGCCTACATCGTACCGTTTGATGTGTAAACACCTTTAAGGTATTTTCTGTGAACATTAATATTTCAAATAATATTTAATATTATAAATGTGAACGTAAGTTTGTATGTTACACCTTCACGCAAAAACTACTGAACTAAATATTATGAAACTTTGAATGTATATTTAAATATATCCGTTTTATAAAAAAATATTAAATATTAAAAAAATATTTTCGTTTGGCTAGAATTTAAAAATAAGGTTAAGCGAGCAAAGCCACGTTTGTGTCTCACGAGTTGTTTACCGTTCTTGTAAAGTGAAACTTTAGCAAATGCAACAATTACGATTTTTCTTATTATAATAAACGGTCATTTTTATTTAAATGAGTTAAGAAAAATATTTATAGTATACGTTTAAATAAAATAAATAAAAAAAGCAATTACTCTTATTATAAATATGTTTTTTTATTATATCATTATTATAATCAAATTAAATTGTGAAATATTCACATAATTTCTTTTTAGGGATCTTCGTACACAAAATTTTTATATAGAAAGGACAAAATAATTAGATATATAAAATACTATGCACGCCAAACCCTGTTTCATAATATTTATAGATATAATAAACGTAAACCAATATGTTTATTGCCGGTCTCCATTTATAGTATTTGGTAACGACAAATACACCATACATAATATATACAAGCTATAAATACAATTTTACTAACCAATTAAGTACCAATTTTCATTTCCTTGTTCTGGTAACAATAAGATAAAACGCGGCGTTAAGCGCCGTACCACCATTTAACACGCAATATCTCAAACATTGCGTGAAAAGTAGGAAAAAGAGTGTCTTAACACTTACAAATTACGTACTGTAATGTATGTTAATATTTTGGATTATTGTAATGCTTGTCACTTAAGGAAATTAAATATTTAATTATTTTATTTCTTCTCTCTGATATCGAAATAAAGCGTGGTAGAATTGTGCTGAAAGTGAAAAACGTAGTGTCTTAACATTAGGTTCCCTGAGCCTACTCTACTATCTGCGGCAAGCAGCTGAAAAAATAAAAAAGTAATATTTATTTTTATAACATTTCTAGCACTTTAACATAAGATTAAATATGCAATAAATGAATGCATTATAAAAAACATGTATATTAGATTCGACCTGTCAATACAAACGTACGCCATAAATAATCGGATGAAATACTGCCGGTTAAGATCAAACGCAATTTGTAAGCGTAGCCCATCCAGTGCGGCGTTCGGAGATCACGGGCCTTAGAAATTACCTACAACAGGTTCTCGCGTGATTTGTAGCGCCCCCGGGCGATTTTGAGCAGATGCCCCCTTAGAAAACAAGTTGGGTTTAAGTAAAATTATTCGGTGCGTACGTGTATTGGAGCTATTTTTTCGATTGCCTTTATTTAGATATTGTTTCTGATATTTTTTTTTTGGTTTTCGTAATATAGATTGAATGGAATTGATCCATATTAAAATTTAGTTACAGTCAACTAATCTAAACTATATTCAAAATATATACTATCGTCTTAAGTGCCAAGTTCACGAGGATACAATAATTATATAATATACTAATATAGTATTTACTACATACACTTACTTGTTATAGCTCAAATAAAAGCTGAAAAAATTGTATAAGCATACTATTTTTTTTTAAATTAAAGCTTGATTTAAATTTAATAAATTAAAGTTACCTGTGTAGCTTTTGTATACATTTTTTCAGTTTTCTACCTATTGCGTGTTCAATAGGTAGAAAACTCAATAAGAACTATATATTATATTATAAACGTATAACTGTGACGGTATCTCGAAGTACTCCAACAGATTTAATACCGTTTGGCTTATCGAGGAAATTATCACATATCCAATTAGCAACATGAATTAACTCGGTAAATTAATTAAATACATATTGGCTCAACGGTGTATAATATCAATTAAAGCAGAGCAAAATGAGTATTTGTAATTAGATATGTTAGAAACTCTTACTCAAAATTGTTATGTGACATACGACTATATGTATGTAATTTTTGTACTATATATGTATACTATATCTATATATTTTTATAGACTATATATATGTATTTTTTATATAATAGTCTCATAAATAGTTATACATTTTTGAACAAGACCAGTCGTGTCACAGAAGCGCTATCGTGCGTTGTGGATTCGATTGGTATTGAGGTGAAGCGAGGCGTTGAGTTCCGTCATTGAACACGTAATGCCTCCAGAATTCGGCGGATAGTGGAGAGTAGAGTGTCTTAACACAAGGGTCCCTATGCCTACCCTGCTTATTGTGTGAAACTACCTGAAGTTGAAGAAGCAATTGAAATTATATTTAATTTACCAAAATTAAGATTCTGCGTTTGCGATACTAAAGTTAGACGGTATAATATATTTCTCTTAAATCTTTGTTTACTAAATCTACACTGATTTACAGTTGTTTTATCCGGTGTAATCCGTCCTATGCCTAACATCGTTCATTCGGCACCTATCGTCGTATTAAGATAAGAGAAAGGATGTCGTAAACCTGAAAACAAGCTTTTTATTCTATTTATTATGTCAGCCTTTTTTATTTTTTTTGTGGCCCTGAATTGACGGAATATTTAGTTCGAATGTTTATTTCTCATATATGTACAGAATTCAGCGAAAAGCGAAGAACGGAAGTGTCTTAGCGGGAACAGAGTGTCTTAACATTAAATCCCCAAAAAGCTCCAAGTTACTACCTAACTTCTTCCCTTAATTAATGTACAGGATTCTTAAGTAAATACTAGAATGAACAAGCGCTTTTAAGCCGATAAATATTTATTTAGCGTGAAATTTATAATTACGTGTTTACCGAAAGGGTATATTGTGTGTATTTTATGTTTTTCAATCCCCCTCACGTGCACCGTATTTGATAGATACCGGTTTTGAAACGAAACGATCGTAAATTCAGAGACGCGCAATTTTAGCAACTTATGTGAAACCTTAACCGTCAGTAATTTGTGATGGGAAAATGGAATTGTATGTGGAATAATATAAATTACTTCGACCTTTCGTGCAGGCTCCGTGCTAAATTTATGTGCAGATCTTGCGGATTCAGGTGACCACATATGGACGAGTCTAACATGTATAACGACTTATTACTTGCATATTTGAAGTATATTTTTATAGAAGTCAAATTTATTTTAAACTTAACTATACCTAACTAGCGGCTTCGCTTGCATATTCAATTAGAACTAACATAGAGTTTTGTATGACAATTGACACTATTTAAGTGTCCCATGTAACTCAGACTGCAGGTATAGTAAGTTAGATTAGAATTATTTATAATACATTATATTAATAGTATATAGGCTATTAGGAAGGGTAATAGCCTTCCTTGATATATTTCATGGAGCTTAATATAGTTTACTGCTGTTCGAAAATCTTACAATTGTATTAAAATATAACAAACTAACAGAGTATAAGTCAGTTATACCACTGACCGCAAGCTGTGGCGTTGCTCATCAATATTGCGCGCACGTTCCAAAACTTTCTGCCACAATTACCTGGAAGCTCAAGTGTCGGAAAATATATTAGATTTCTCCTCTTTTATTTTTGTCTTAAAAATCAGAAACTAAAATAGCTTATGTTATAATGTTTGGGTTACACATACTTAAAGAACACTTGGATCACTATAACAGGCTCACCACTACACCAGATCAGCAGCAGCGCAGGAGCACGTCCGCCCTGTACTGCGTCAGCGACAACACACACCCCCTCTACTGGTATACATGAGAGAATGCTACATATCTATGTAATAAATCAATAACTTTATAATATATTTTAAGTTAATTAATATAATTAAAATAATAAAACGTCAAATAAAAACATTAGACCAGTTAGGTTCAGCAGAAACTAATATAGCACAAGTCCAATTCAAAGTTCTATTCATAAGGATCCAAACTTTGTTGCAAACGCTGCATATAATATAACCTTAACCTCGTGAGATTTGACCTCTACCATTTTGAATATCCATTTAGCTTGAGGCAAGAAATTAAGTGAAGTTAATTAATAATAACTGGACTCTACGAGAAGGAGGTAAAGAAAAAGATAGCGTCGCAGCGTCGGCAGAAAGAAAGGTACCGTGCAGCCAGAAATAATAAGCCACAGCCCGCCTTAGTGATTTATTGTTTTGGCTTTGTGAAAGCTCACTCCGAAGTCTGGTAAAAACTACCACTTTTATTACGTTTCACCTACACCAACGATATAGGAAGAATATTTTTTATTAACCTTTTCAGTATAATCTTAGTATGTGCAAATGAGTAAGTATATAATATATTACTTTAATTTTAAAGCTTCAAAATAGGCAAAGGGCACCCTGGGATCTAGTGTTGAGACACTCTGTTCCCACTAACAAATTTCCATTACCGATTTTACACACCCCACCCACCCACACAGTATCCCCAACCTCTTGTATTTACAGTTTCAGTTTAATCATAATAATTTTCTAGATAATTTAAAAAAAAAATCTCTAGATAATTAGTATACTATGTTATTTTAATAAATAAGCAGAATATAAAACAGTAATTAAATGTACACCATTCTTCACATTAAAATGCCAATCCGATAATTTTTAAAGTTAACGTTAAATATATATTATTAAGCAAAACGAATGAATTATTCTCATTCACGTTCGCGCTTTATTAATTGTTAATGTGTGGAATTCAATATCGTTAATGCTCACATGAGGTATACTATCGTATTTAATATTTAAGATTATATTGAAATGTCAATTTCTAAATTTCCACTAACATTTTGAGGATTTTTGTGAGCTTTTAAATATTTGTGTACAGCATAGAATAAATGCATATACATAGATTAAGCTGATAAGCGTGCATGCTTTTTTCGGCTTAAGGCTGTATTCCTCATGTAGGGTATGCAGAGGGAGCCCAGTGTTAAGACACTCCGTTCCCCACTTTCCGCCAAATTTTGGAGGCATTGAGTGTTGAGAATAAAGAAGTCACACCACGATTGGAAAAATTTCTAAATGATACGAAATGTGTGCTTCAGAGAACTATTTACAATGTACACACTATTCACTATGCGAATTATATATGACTAATAATAAATACCGTTTTTCATACAATTCACATTTCTGCCGTTACTCAAATTAACGTACTGTGTTGCTATTACAAAATAATAAAAATACTTATTTGTTATCAGTAAATGTATCAAAATTAAAAAAAAATAATAATAATTACATTAACAGGAAAATATTGTCTATTAAATATGAATAAAACAAGTAAAACAGTAAATATTGTACCAAAATATAATTTACTGTGGAGCGGCGCTCAATGATTTAGAAACTTCGGATTTTATTGTGGGTAGCAAAATTCTTTGCGGTAGGCGTTAGAAGGGGGGGGGGGGCTTACCTCCGGAAACTTTTCAAATATTACCTCCATTATTTCATGAGATGACAGAGGTTGGGCACATATTAGCAAAGTTTGGGAATGGCCGCTTAATGTCACCCTGATTCATTTTTAAAGACACACAAAATGGTGTTTTACGTTATTAACTTAACCTGAGATCGTGGACTTTATAAGAAATTCATACATTGTTATATTTTGAGTGGAAACTAAAACTTTCTCCTCACTATATGTGTCTAGAAAAAAATATTCTGTCATTATGTTTATTAATATCATTACATTATAATTTGAAATTATTCAATTCGATTTTTAATTATTTAAAATATTACGAGTGGGGATCGAATCCACAACCAGGCGCATTTGCATACATACTTAGTGCCACTCAAAGTCAAAGTTGTTGATGGTGCCACCATACAGAAAGAAGGGCAAAAGCTTACCTATTTAGATATTAATACGTTCAATTTCAGCAGCTTTGTAAAGCTCAATTTTGCGGTTAGTACTCTATAGTAGGTATAGCGTATAAAACAGTGAGATAGATAACCCAAATGACGTTACGTATAGCATAGCCTGTGAGATAAATTACGCAATTGATTCTTGGATATTGGCTTTTATAGTGATCAATGCGTACATTATTTTATTAAAGATAAACATTTATCAAATATACTATATCTAAAAATATTTCTCATAACGCGAATAAATATATATACACCTTAAAAAATTAATTAAATTAAATCAGCTTCCAGTTTCAAACTGTATCGCGCAGGCAATACAATTTTCGAATAAAAATACCTCTTAGAAAAAAATTACATGCCACTCAATGCCTCCAGAGTGCGGCAGCAATTGAGGAAAGGAGTGTCAAAACACTAGTTTCTTTCTGTCTACCCTATTGTGTGTAGAATGTAGCGTAAAGCTCAGTTAATATTGATTTAAAAATATACATAAGGTAGTGTTAACTTATATAAACAGCATCAAAATTCATTAACGAACATTTAAAATAACAATTTTACAGTTTCAATTTACACAAAGTGTTGGGAAACTCAAAACCTCCTCTTTAAAACTGAAGGAAAATTGAGAGGCTCTGCTCATTTTCTCATTAGTTAATGACTATAATTTCAACTAGATAATAAAGACGGACAGGCGGCTTTGTTTGTTTTTGAAAGGTAAAATTGCACTAAAATGAATGGTTATTAAGAAACGCGTTTCATCAAAGGATAAAAACAAATTCTGTAATACGTTACCTTGAAATCATATAATTGGAATATATTTAAATCACAATAAAGATATTTATGTAAATTACGCAGTGGCGTTGATTTGCCCCACTAATACACCCAGAATTCAATAGAAAGTGGGGAACGAAAACGTCTAAATTAGAATAAAGTATCTTCACACTAGGTACCCTGGTATATGCGGGATACAGCGTGAAGGTAAAAGAAATTTAAATTGGGAAAGACATTAAATTATAACGAAATATGAAAAATAGAATATTATAACGTTTAAGATTTGAATGAATCACCTGGTAATTGTAACTATACTGTAATTGACCTCAACCAATCCCATACAAACCTACAAACTAAAGCTCCTGAATCGCTCAAAGTTGTTCTTATCCAAAACGCTTTATATTCACTTTGAATGTATACACTCTGCATAATACGAAAATATGTTGACCAAATTGTGAAAAAATATATAATAAGCTTCACTCTGTATCCTGGATATAGCAGGACTAGCAAAATATTAAAACAATCCGTTCCCCACTTTCAAGAATTGGATTATAGAGTGGTGAGACTCAACGCCGTGCTTTATCTACTTATCTGAGATTTACCATCCTCGAGTGGGAATCGAATCCAAAATCGTTGCGTATAATTTATACAAATGGAATTTATGTTAAAACAAAATAAAAAAAGCCTACGTGCAATACCTAGTACCTGCGTAACAGTGATAAATTAAAACAGCCACATGATTTTTGTATTGAACACCATTAATTAAAGTACTGTTTACGATAATAGTGTAATATATTGGATGGAACCTCAATTAAGTAGCGAATACTGCGCTCATTTGATATACTTTGTAATATTTACTCATATTTCAATTGGATTTGTGACATGATTGCTAAATTATCTCAGTGAATGGGATTTAGGTTCAAAGCCTAATTTGTTCTTGTTTTTTTTAACTAGAATAAAAATCAAATCAGGTTCACGCCGTATCCCTCAAAACCTCTCATTTTACTGCTCCTTATTTTTCGATTCGAGGCATTACATGTTGAATGACCGAACTCAACACCGGGCTTTTTGCCTTGCTGGTGCCAGAGCAAAGAAATGAAAATATTAATAAATAATAATTCATTCTTTTGAGCGGGCACCGAACACACAACCATCGCGTTACAGTCATACGTTAGTGCCTACGCCACTACGGACTCAAATATTTAAAAAGAAATATAATATCGAGAATTCGCATTATCAAATCCAAAAGACTGATCCATACGTCTTGTATAATCTAGTAACATTACAAGTACCGGCTGCGATCCGCCTTCCGCACCGTTGAGATATTGTAATGAAATCCAGCCATCTGTTTTCTCTCCTACGTAATATGATGTGCGACCTGCGCCTGCTTCCTGTGCTGTTAAATTATAACTTTAATATGACTAGACTATAATTTTATTAAGTAAAATTATAAAAAACAGGTACTTGACGTTGGGAATAGAGTTATTTATCTGGGTAATGCAATTCTCGTTTAACGAACACTATTCATGGGATCGAATCAAATAAGAGATTATACTTAAATATATGGACACAGTTCAGAACAGTCGTGGTGCAGTAGGTGGTGTGTGGGTTCGATTCAAACTCGAGGAAATCGAATATTTAATATTTTTAAGCGCGGAGTTGCATTCCACCACTCAAAAGGCAATGCCTCCGGCGGAAATTCGATGAAAAGCAGGGAGCGGAGTGTCTTAACACTAGGAACCTTCTTGCACATGTCGGATATATATATCCATCGATATGAAACTGGAAAAAATATATAAATATTATACATAAAAAAGGCAACACATTTAAAAAAAAATACAACATTAATAAATATTAACATATTAAATAGATTAAACGTAACTGATGAACGTAAATTGGATTCATTTATAACACCCGCGCCGTACCGATTTCGTGTAGTCCGCAGTTAACTTACACAGTTAGCAATCAGCTTAGATAACACACAGCGGTTGAGTACATAATTGCGTACATTTGTTACCTAGTCGAGTGATAAACTTTATGAAGTGGCGGGCAAAGCGGGGTAACAGCCGTCGCGTTACCGGTGTTAGTAATCACTCATGCCTCCAACTGATAATACTGCGTTACTGTCTGTACGATGAAAGCTCTAATATGCGATTTGTATTCACAGTATGTTGTTTATGGGCCATTGAGATACGACCACCCATTGCTTTGCCCATTGGCTGGGCAATTTACATCGATTCGCCACTTTTGTATAGATAGTAAAAGCTGTTCTATTGAAACGCATACGATATGTTCTAATTACGCGTAAATCGACGCACCATTCTATTTGTTAGACTGTGTTATCCTAAAATTCTGTTTTAGGCTATTAGTAAATTGAGTATCTGTTTAAATTAATCTAAAATTATTGAAATCTTGCTACGAAATCAATGCTGTGCTAATTGGCACACTTTATTAAGTAAAGAAATACCTATGAATTGAATTTTTTTTTCTGAAAAAGTTTTTCTTGATTCACTCTAAGCTAAATTAAAGAAAATAATTATAAATAAAAACAAATTATTGCTTTTATATGATATACCCATACAATGTATTCATTTTTTTAATATCAGAATCATTAAATCAATCATTATTATATATTTATTTATAGATCTCTAGATATATGCATATTACATATTAGATCTAACATGTGTAGTCCTCATTTTAGGTCAATTAATAAACATAGCCATTTACTGTTATTTATACTGAATATACACATATATATACACTTGATATCTGTATATATCACGCTGTATTCCACACAGCAAGTTAGGCAGAGGGAACCTAATGTAGGACATTAGGTTCCCCATTTTCCACCGGATTCTTGAGACATTGCCTGTTGAGTTGCGAAACTCAACGCCGGACTTTTGCTACCACTGACACCAGAGCGAAAAACTTAAAATATTAATTTAATTAAATATATATTTACGCATTATAATTCTTACATCAAATTCTAGGAAAACCAAAGCGTTGTATAATATTTTCATTATACTAAAGTTTGGATGTAGAACATGAACGTGAACACTTCTATACAGTTTTTAGAAGTTTTCGTCGTTGTCAACAGAGATTATAAAGTTTTATGAAGCTTTTTTTACCCAAATGATTAATTAAAACATTCATCAATTAATTATTCTATTATATTCTTTTTAGTGTTAAAAGTCAAAAAATTATAAATATATTAAAATTTTGCTACAGTAGCGCAGTGAGACAGTGTCTAATTACAATTGCGATGGTTCTGAGTTTCAACCCGGGTAAAGAAATGTTTATAATAATTTCTACGGTCGAAAAAAACAAGATATTTATTAACGTTTCGTAAACCCTCAGCGGAATACGTGAAATAGTTGCTAGCTTTAACGACATCTAAGAGGAGCAGATTTGATTTAGAGTATTTTGTCAAAAAGCTTATACCTATATATTCTCAATAAATTCGCTTTATACGAATTATTTTTAGTTTCCTGTAGATCTTCGTAACAATTTAATTGAGTGAGCAATCTATCTATTCCACTTTATCCGTGACCGAGTTACAAAATGCGCTCAAGAAATTGCAGCATGCAGAAAGAATACAACATTTACCAATAAAATTTACATATTAAATTTGCGAATAAAGTTATTAATAATACCTATACGAATAGTACAAATCTGAAGAATTTGTTTGCTCAAGTGCGCGAATCTCAGGAACTTACTGGTTAATAATTTTTTTTTCTAGATAGTCTATTTAATAAAAAAGGCTGTAGATTTGACGTATCTCACTATAACTCGCTTGTAATGTGTAACATGTCATACTTATTTTAAACGAAATATTTTATCAGCAGATTCTCAGTTTCTTACTGCCTACCCTAGTATAAACGATGTATAGCGTGATGCTGAAAGAAAAATTACAGTTATACTGAATCCATGATATTTCTAATAACTAACCTTAGCGTTCTAACTGTAGCGAATAATAATTTAATTTTAATTAAAGATAATAGGACAAGTCAAGTAAGTCTTCGACAAAATACACCATGTTAGAATAATTATATTCAGAATTAATTTTGATACCCGAATCCTAAAACATAATTCTAATTAACCTTGTGTGTTTATTTAAAAGGAAACCAACCTATACTAACGTTAACGTAACGTTCACATATAACATAAATATAACCTCAAGCCTTCCAACACAGGTATCTGAAACAGAATCATATATTTATGACTTTTTTTTGAAATGTTATTCAACACTTAGGAAAGAAAAATAGTTATTTTGAAAACGTGTAAAAATTAAAATGCAGAATTTGAACCCAGCTTTTGTTACAACAACATTAAATAAGTTGTAAAAAGCGGGTGAAAATCTGGACGCCGCTTGATGGGAATGGCTTAGTAGTCAAAGCGCTTGACGGTTTCCAAGAGGCGTGGGATCAAATCCCGCTACATCAAAATTTTATACCTTTCCTTAACAAATATAGAAACACATATAATTTAACTCAATTACAAAATGGTTTTATTGAACTGAGCTTTACGTCACAAACAGCGAAATATGGCTTCATTACACGTTATAACGAAAAGCTTTCCCAACCCTGTAAAATTTAAATAAAAATGTGTTTCAATATTTTTACATTAGTAGTGTAAGCGAAATTAATATATGAACTGTGTTTGTTAGGTCTCTATATTGTTTACGAGAGAGTCAGTTAATGCAAACCCGACATAATTAGGTACTGAGCTAGATAGTAGATGGCCATAGGCGAATATTATAGCAGCCATTTAATCCAAATTAATTGTTGACAGCATCGAAAATTAGGTTATTTCGATGATATTTTTGATCATACGTTATTATCAAATATACACCGTGACCACAAAAATCAAATGAAATATAAATTAATTAAAACAGATATTTGTTATTGGTAAAACAAACATATAACGGGGTCAGTGATTAAGATTATAAGAATATTCACATTTAATTTTCATATAGAAAAAAAGTATTGAAATTATTAAATTAAAATTATAAGTTTTTGCGTTTAGTTGAGTGGATAAAGTTCGCAAGTAAAATAATGAAAAAGAAACGTAAAAACCGAATTTGCTTTTAGATTATTCATAGGACACATAACAGGTTGTACAATCAGAGCAACGAAGTGACGTGGAGCACCCGGTGAGATCCTGTCGAGAGGCCATTAAAACGCCCTCCAGCATGCCCATCTTCTTAAGTACCATATCTAACTTTTACAATAACGACACTTGTCACAAATAAAGAATGTGACGAAATACGATTTTAAATGTCAAGCTTTCAATAACATTTCCGGTTAATATTAAAATAACACAATATTTTTTATATTATATTTTATTAATCTGAAAAACCGATATATATTCTAACATAATAAAATTTGTTACTGAATTAGGTAGAATGTACAGATGGCGCCCAGCAAGTAAGTAAAGAGCGAAGTGATAGGGTCCCGATATACGTGTCCCGGTTACTGACGACTCCTTTTCACATTTTTGATATTCAGATCGTGCAACCACTGAGAACAAAACCCCAGTTAACTTCACAATATTGAAAGCTTATGGATTTTCAATGTTCTCAGCAACAATTTGATAATAATCTAGAAGTCTGGAAAAAACACCTAGTGGATTACGTATTTCTGTATATAATAAACAGCTGGTCAGTCACATCCGCGCGCACAAAGTCCAATTGAACACATTCTAAAATGCGGTCATGCTTATCCTTCAAAATAGGTAACCGTTTTGGTTGGTGGCCAATTTTAATTGAATCAAAAAGTGATCGTCTATGCATTTTTTCGTTTTGCATGATGGCTAATGGAAATTGGCAGTGGTCTGGTACACCATTCGTGCCAACTTTTGCGGAGCCAGCTATCGCTACGCTACAGTTCGAAGCTACGTTCGAGACATCATGCCGTTTGAATAATAGTTTTATGATACTTTCTAATTGATTTATAATCAGAACGTCTCCTGGTAACCGAACCAATTGAAAATTTTATTCTTTTATTTATTCGAAATATCAGAGAGGACGTAGTTGTGCGTCTCACTGAAAACGTGACGGTTGTGGGTTTGAGTCTGACTGGGGGAAAGAATTAATTTTATTTCCTTATAACATATAACCTTACTATATATTTATTATACTTATATATACTTACTATATGCTAGATACAGCGTAGCGCTAATTAAAGTCTAAGATTTACTTTTAGGTGACAATTAATTAGGTCATCCAATAATTTGTAAGAGCAAAATATGTTAAAAAAATAATAATAAATTAAAGAAGTAAGTTAAATATATTTTGATGTGTACATTTTTTTTCAGCTTCACGCTGTATCCCGCACACAACAGGATAGGCAAAGGAAACTTTAGTGTTAAGACACTCCGTTCCCCAGTTTCTGCCGAATTCTGGAGGCATTGCGTGTTGCCGCGCCACGCTTTGCCTCGACACCAGAGCGAAGAAAAATGGAAATATAAACGTATAGAAATATTTCACTTTTTCGAGTGGGAATCGAACCCACAACCGTCGCGTTTATGGGCGGCACCCTTGACTACTGCGCCACGACGGCCTCAATGATGTGTACATAATTTCATTTAATTATTGCAATACCTAGAATCATAACTCAGTACGAAATACTGGTTAACCCATTTTGGCATTCCATTGCCGGATATTTGCGTATTATATTTTGTTTGGAAGCCTGAAAGTTGTATTATTTATTAAGCGTTGAGCATCATATATGTATTGGGTCGTGATAGCACGAGAGCCCTCGTAAGCACTCCACTTCCGTACCGTGTTATAATGAGAGAATATTTCATGTATCGTTAGTGACTTCGATATCGATTAACGACGTGTGAAACAAATTGATTACAACTTTGTGAAAAACCGCCAGCAATCGTATTCCGAAACGTAACGTATGCGCACGCGTTTATTTAAAAATAATAGCGTTGGTTTAACGCATCGGTGAAAAACTTATAGGTAAATGTAAACAAATGCGGCTATTGAGTCGTTTATGCTATTTATTAAAGAGTTTTATTTCCTTTTCACTTGTAGTCGCCGGGGAATTGAATGTTCTCAGGTAAGTGATTGATGTCTTTATCTCGACGTTTTCAAAGCGAACGCGGTATTTCAATTCGCGCGCACTGTACCGTTTACAAAATATTGCGCGTCATTTTGTAATACCTATATCGATTTATGTAATATCGATCTCACAATGGAACTCGAGAAATTGTGTTCTGAAGTAAAATAAAATGTATGACGACCGCATTATATAGATGTTTTAAAGAATACGCGTAACAAATGCATCTAAGGTAACTTAGATGACAAACTTTCAAAGATGGCTTATTGTATTTTATTATGTGTTTAATAATATTGATGTACAATCATTCTATATATCAGTAACTAATTTCTTTAACAATTAAATTGATTCTGAGAATACAATACTCGCAGACAGACTCCATTAACTTCTTTTTCTTATTAAAAGTTTTACAAAGTTACTTGACACTACTCTTCATTATGTAAAAGGACTCTTTCTTACTTTACATTGTGTATATAAAATATAGTTCGATATATATTATATTGAATTATATAGCTTGTCGCTATACCCCGCTCACAGCAGGGTAGGCAGAGGGAACTTAGTATTAAGACGTACCTTGTTTGATACCGAATCCTGGAAGCAGTGCTTGTTGAATGGTGGAACTTAACGCCTCGACACCAGAGCGACGAAATGAAGACAAGCATAATAAATATTTATTTTCCTCGAGGCGGAGTCAAACCCACAATCCCTAACATCACCTTTACAATCATATACTTGTGCTTTACTGACTGTAGTAATTAAAACTTAGTAAATCATACATAAATAAATGGCTGATCTGTATTATTAGTTTGTTAGTCTTATATTTTTCTTTTTGAAAGCAATATTCTTTAATCGTTTCCAAGAATTAGTTTATCTTTTTTTAAATTAATATCTCAAATATTTTTGCTATATAAAAAATAGTCAGTTTATAAAAATCAAGTAACACAAATATAACACACGAGTTGTCGGTAGGTAGCTATTGTTTCCACATTCCAAGCTCATATTTTTCCTGAATTGATTCCATGTGAATTTAACGACTTGGCAGAATATATTTTTACTTTATTTTTGCATTTTTATATGCTAGCATGTAGGCAGTGAAAGAAAAAGTTCACGTCAAGTTTTTTATTTATTTTTCTAACAAGCTGCAAAATTAAATCTTTGCATTTACCTCAAGTATGTGCAAATAACATATTATGAAACAATTTATATACTCTTACATTATAAAAGATTGGAATAAACTACAAAACATTGTGTAAATATACACCTTTTATTTCCATCTAAAATTTATTTCTTTTAATAAAATAAAATCCTTTATTGAAAAGTCTATCGTGTTCGGCCACACGATTCATGGATCTGTCAGAAGCCCAAAACCGCAGCGTAAAGCGAAACGCGAGCCTCGAAACGAAACCCAGCACCGCTCACTCGGATTTTATACCTCTTTTCTTTTTTCAAATAGCACTATACTGCCAGTTGTGATCTATCAATTCCGGTATGCTAAGGGAAGAACAGGCAAGCCACAGGAAACGAAAAAGCTCGCAACATTCTAAATTCTCATTCATCGTATTGGTCCGTTTCTAGTTTGAAATGCAAAATTGTAAAAATATATTTGTTATTCTCTATACAAATAAGAATGTGTTACATATATATCATATTAAAATATACGTTTTTTATGAATAATTGTTGATAAAGAAAATAGTATTTTAAATATAGTAGATATAGGTACATACATATGTATATACTCAGCTTTACACTGTATTATGCATATTGCAAGGTAATGGAAACCTAGTGTTAAGACACTTCGTTCCCTATATTTCGCAACATATATGGATGTACATTCAATAATAATTCTAAGTGCCTACAACTTAATTATATCCGATTATAAATATCGGTACTATCTTATAATTTTAATTATATTTAGGCACCTACATGAAAATCTCATCAATTATAATACATATCAACGATTGAAAGCTTATTTATATATTGATAAGAGCCAGACGGTTTTTTTCGGGTCGGAGTCTTTTGATCCGTTTCATAATTTTCTAGGCAATTTCTTCGCGGTTGAACTGTACAGTTACTTTGTTCTCGTTTTGAAAACCATTGTGTCAAGCGACATAAAAAATCGACTTGTTTCATTATAAAGTCAGTAAAGATTTTTTTTTCGTTATTTTGCAGAAATAGTATCACTATCAATCTCTGAGATAAAACACCCTAGTATTCTCTCCATATTCTCATAATTTCTATTTATTGTTATTTTATAAATACCTAAAGAAAAATATTATTTAAACCGCCAATGTCATTTAAATTGTATAATACTTAATGTAAGAGGCGTTCCTTTTACTTAAAGATCCTTTATTTTATTTAAATTACACAAACCCCATTATCATCGGGTTGCAACGTGTTGTGAAAATACGTTTTCATACAACAACGATTCCGTTTTATTTGAAAAGAAAAACGGTCCAATAAAACGCATATTACCTCGCTCGTTTTATATAAGAAAATTTGAAGAGAAAGGCTGTTTAAAGACACGAATGCTATTACAATTGTTGCCCTTTGCCTTCGATGGCGCTCACGCTTTAATGTTTATATGGCAAATATATGGAAGTATATTTTTTTTTCATCTTAAAATACTATGAAGATTTTGTTCTGGCATTTTATATGAATAACAGTTTAGTAAATATTGCTTATGTTTTATGTAAACAAAATTATATAATTTAAATCTTTTTATGTATGATATATGACATGTGTTTTTGACAGATATTTTATAATATGATAGTAGTCAATTACTGCATTAGTGTAGGTAAACATGAATTACTAACAAATCGTTTAAATTTAAAAGAAAAGCATAATTTAAATTGAAAAGTCTCCCGCAAGATAGCAGCCATTAAATAATTACAATAACATTACTTAAACGCCAAATCATTCATCAATATCCAAGGCTTCTCCGACAAAGGCTTGGTGAGAACATGAGAAAATTCATCAAAACTTTATTGAAGTTGAAACAATACATCAAGGCGCTAAACCATCGTAATAGCTCAAAGATTGATCGTTCGCACTGCAAGCATTATCGGTCGAAGGCATTGTGCCTTCGCGATGCCGCCGTGGCCGCCTCCTCAACGCCTTCTTGGCAAACTAAACAATGGCCGACGCAGAAATCTATTGTAATCTAATTATATAACCATCCACAAGCTATTTATTTTTGTTATAGTATATAAAAAAATATCAGCAGACGTTAAAAAGATTTTATTAAACTATTTTTTTACGTAATTTAAAGAGTTATTCTGAATAAGTTTCGTGTGTACACACAAGTTTTTGATAGAATTTTGCTTTGTCAGACTGGATAATTTGAAAATGTACGCGTGAAAAAAGAAAAAGTAATATAACAAAATATTTATTTAAAAGTAAATTAAATAAAAACAATACTCATCTATAATTAAAAATAAAACTCCGAAAAATTGCAGGAAAACAAATTTCCTTAGTGAGAAGTTCGTTTCAAACTTTCTATGTTTGAATATTGATTTGCTTTTAGAGAGTGATTCGCATTTTTCCATACCTAAATGTACAAGTTTCTCTTCGCTATCACAAAATAAAAGTTTTTGTCAGAGCACTTTCCTTAATTCTTTTAAGGCGATAAATCTAAAGCTTACGTTTGTGCTTTATCATTCTATAGGTGGTGTATATTAAGCAAATTTAAATCTAATCGGATGATATACAAAAAGGGCATATTTTTCTGTAATCGAATGACAAAGACTCAGCAAGTCCATTTTATATCTTCTATTCAACCAGCAATGTTTGGGATGGCCGGGTGTCAGTAGGCGCGGCACGTCGTGTACCCTATCGCGAACTCCATACTGCCCGGCGACATCTGCACATTTTCAACGTTATCGACTATAGGACACATTTTTATAGGAACAAATTTAATCTAAGCACATGGAGGGATCAGTCTCAGGAGTGCCCCGCGCACGTATTCCCGCGACGTGAGCACGGGCTGACGATTTCTCACAGAAGGTTATTATGTGTTCGATAAAAGACTTTATCTTAAACTGTGCCGTTGGCGTATGGACCCTTTTTGTATACATGGTGTTCCATTTATTGAACGCTTAACCTTTATAGCCTTCATCGTTTTATATGGATTATTTTTTTATATAGCTACGGTTTGTTTGCAGGAGGCAATTATTTCATTGTCTTTCTATTCTCACTCACAATTGTTCTCTGCGATAAAAGGTGAAATATCGCAGCGGAACCGACATTTAAACATAATTTATTTTTGTGTATATTTATTGGGGTTAATAGATTATCAAAATCATTTTAATATTATACCGTTATGAACTAAAGCTTTCTACATAATTAGAGAATAATCTTAAGCTTATGCTTAAGATTATTCTCTTATTCAGTTTATTTTTAATTATATAATTTCTATCAATAAGGTCTCAATAACTCGAGGGACCGCGCGATCGCTGCTACTAAAACTATGAAAACGCCAAACGTCATTAAGCTCTTCCAACTCTTCCCCAGGGGTCCAATGTGGATATAACATTGTGCGAAGGAAATTTTCTTAGAAAAACAATAAATTTTCAGTGAGCAACGCTCGAGTGAGTTTCGGTGTCGGCTGAGCGAGAGCACGCTCGCCATAATATATTGAATTTGAAACGAACAAACTTTAACGTTCTTCCCGCCGCGTGTAAAAAGATTTTCTCTAAATGCTTACAATGCAATTTTTTCACTTCGCGTGACGTGATTCATGTCACTGATACCGGAGTAGTCGCATATTTTTTATAATAGTAAATGAAATTATAGGTACATTTAACATAATATATAATTTATATCTTGAACAGTTAAATTTAGCCAATAATAACTGTAAGCGCGACAGGTTCGAGGTTCGATTTTCACTTGAGAAAATGAAATATTTAATATTTTCATTTCTTCGCTCTGGTGTCGAGGCAAAATGTGACGTCTACTTCCGCTACTCAACAAGCTCTAACAACAGTAAGCGCCCTCAGGTTACCCTTACTTACTTACATTTGGAATATAACGTGAAACTGAAAACAATAATGCTATGTTTAAATATGATTAAACAATTTGTACGTACAACTTTATTTATATCACTCGAAAAATCTTACAAAGTTTCTTAACAACTAATACGTTCTATCGCAACAAAAACACTTTGTATCACAGCAATTTATTTGGTTAAACCACCAAAAAAATTGTAGGGAAGGTGCGAAGCACTTCTGGCTTAATCTCCGACGATTTGCAAAGAGGGGGAAAAAAGGGTTCTCGAGGCTCACTCGCGAGGGTACGCCAATACCGCTCCGTTTCCTGTCTACGCTTATCGTAGCTCAGCCCTATTTATTTGGTAATACGTAATAATATTATCGAATATATCCAAATCAACAGACTTTTCAACAAGATGGGATTTGCCTTCGAGTAATCCCTCAAAATATTTGTATTCTCCGAACTACGTTATCATAATATATATAATATAGTTTACGGTGACTTGTCTCAATACATTATTTGTATTTTATATAATTTTGTATCTGTTTTATGAAAATAGGTTTTGTCTTGTACCTTTATATATATTATAATAGAAATTTAGGATAAAAAATATTTTAAATAAAACCAGGGAAGAAAATTTATAATTGTCAAGTATATAGTCTGATATTTGACTGCGTGACGTGACGTAGCGTAATTATTTTACACTCAATATTTGTTTTTTTCTTCATATTTATTGACTAATTATCATATTTTTAGAGAACTGTGACATGCTTTACACTAAAATAATAAATATACACACATATAAATCAAATATACACACATAGGTATTTAAATATACAAAATTATTTCTAAATAATTATTGGTTCTTCATAACCGCTTATTAAGACAAACAAAATTGGAGAGACAGTGATTGACCTGTGCAAATAGAAAGCTGAAATTGCAGGCTAATATTGGATTTGAAAACTTATTAAAAGTGACAAAATGAAAGTTTGAAAACTGTACCCACTATTAGGACAACAGTATTTTTCAAGTATTCTTCAAGGTATTTTTCAAGGAGAGCGGATTGTCTTAACACTCTCTCACTCAGCTCACTCAGGTTAGTTTGTTTTTCAAATTGAGAAGCTTTCAAATTAGTAAAATTGGTCCATATCCCGTTTACTATATTGCTTATACGGAATAGCTGTAACTGGCGCTGGTAGTGGGGGGTTCAAATACCACACGAGAAAACGCCAAATCAAGTTTTGACGTAATGCTGATGTAACCGCAAATAGGTAAATAATTTAATGATATAGTTTTACAATAACCAATAGGAGAGGTGAACAAACAATGACATAAATCACAGTTCACCAAGATAACTCCATAAAGAAATTTCAGACCCCTTACAAAAATATTCATGAATATTAATAAGAAGTAAAAACCAAAAATATACATCAATAATTATTGAAAAATAATATTATAAAACAGAAATGAAAGAAAATAAAAGATTTTATTATTGTCACGGTATTTTTAATTTTCCATATTTTAAAGTCATGTTGTGTTAATTATTCCGTGTTCGATAAAATACATGAAATTTAAAATGATGCATGAAGAAAATAAATATTTACTAGGTTTTAAGTACACAGATTTTTGTTAGCTTAACTCGGCATCGCGGTTTGTCTTGAAACCAGGGCAAAGAAATAAAAAAAATCTCATTTTCTCAAATGGGACTCGAACCCACAGCCTATCTCGTTACAGACACACGCTTGTACCCTCAATGTTTCAATCTTGAACATCAAATTGTATATACACGTTGGCCCAGAGCCTTTTAGCAAAGAATCATTCAATTTTTAATAACGCTAATTGAAATGTCCCAAACGTATATGTGACATTTAAGTGAGATGAAAAATGCTATTGTCATATATTCCAAAGATTACTATTTTTTTAGCTTTTATACTTAATGCTACAATTGTAATATGTTTTTTAGATAATGGCTTTAAAGTATCTCTTTTATTTAAAATCAATTGAGAGCCTGTAATTAATTAAAACTTGCATATTGACGGCGTTGTAATATTTTCATTTCTTCGTTCTGGTACCAAGACAAAAGCGTGGCGTGAATGAAAGTGAGTTCCACCATTAAACAACACTACAGGTTACTACGGTACTGTACTTAACACTAGGTTCCCTCTGCCTACCCTGCCATATACAGGGTACAGCGTGAAGCTAAAAACAAAAAAAAAACATTTTAAATATTTTACAAACTAGATCCCTCCCGGATTATATTGTTAAAACACGATGACAACTAGCTTTATTCAGATCTCTATATCTCTTACTACGAGTTGCCTAACAACGTGATTTTTGTTTACTACTGTACTAAACGGAGTATAATTGTATTGATTTTTATAAATATAAAAGAATAAATTCATTTTGTATATGTTTGAAATTATTTAAGTACATCGCCGCGACATACTTTTACCAGAATTTTTTGGTTAAATGTAATAACTGCATTAGCGAAGTAAGACACCGTTAACATATACTCTCGAATAATAGTTAGATTTAGGCTTTATTTCTAAATATAGTTAAAAAAATTTTAATTATATTAAACTTAAAATCAACAGAATTTTCATATCGAAACCGAATGGATATAATATGAATAGGCATTTCTTTGAACAATATTGCTGAATTAGCATGAATATATTTAGAAATCGAAATGTACATATATAAAATATGTAGTGAATTATATACGTAGTGACGATTATATAATGCTTGTATAAAGATAGTTAAGTGATAATATTGACACTGTGACCCTTTGTCCTTATAACTGCCAAAGTCAATGTCTAATACGTGGCACCTGCCGCGTTCTCACTGTGTCGCTTCCCGCTCTGAGGCTTACACGCTTATATTAACCAGTAATAAACCATTATGTAACAATATACTTGAGAATTTCATACAACTACTATCATAATATAAATATAACAGCGTCACGCTATATTCCACATGCAGCAAAATTTAGGCAGGGGTGTGTTAAAACACTCCGTTGCCCACTTTCTTCCGAATTTTGGCATTTCGTGTTGAGTAGTAGAACTCAACACCGCGACCGTAGAGAAGAAACTATTAAAAATTTTATTTCCTCGACTGGGAATCAAATCCACTGCCTGTCGTATTTACAGTCATACGGCTGTGCCAATAATATAAATATGTATGCAACGAATTTAAAACTAGCGAAGCATTCAGTCATCTATTTGACATTGCATCCAAGTGAACTTATTTTAATGCTGAAATCAGAGTTAACTAAAAATATATATTCAATGAATACATCCATAAACACGAATGTAATTAAGAGACCGTTACTGAAAGCTTTTTTCGTAAATAGGGAAAAAGAAAATAATGAAGAAGAAATAAAATTCCATACTTAATTACGTATAAAGTTTCTGAGGAGGAGAGATTTATTTTTGTTACTTAGCATCAATCTTAAGGGTATAAACTTAAAATCTCGTCATAATTAACATTCATTTAAATTTGAGATTATTCATGGCGAAAAGCGACGTAACTCCGATGGTATTCTGCGCCGCACCTGCCCGGGGCGTCTTAGCGTGGCCGAAATTAATGCGACGCAAAGTCGGCAAAAGTCAATTACACTTTATTAAAACCGTCTCCATTTATATCAATTTGACGCAAACTGTTACAAATACTGGCAATGTTCCGTCCTTTCGTTCGAGAGCGAGGCGGGGCTACGCAAGCGCCGCTACGTAGCGCGCTCGTAGGCGCTCGTAGACAAAGCGGCGAGGTTGCCGTAGCGCGGGCAGTACGCAGCCGGAGCGCTACGAGGCCGTCGCGCGTCCGCCGCCCACGCGCCACTCTCGCACGTCCGCGGCCGCGATCTCCGGTCGCCGCCCGCTCGGCTCAGAACCACTCAATGAATATTTAATCATCCGATTTCCACGTCGAGCGGCGAATCAATGAGGGAACTCTATCACCGCACCGGCGAACTCGTGAAACAACTTTTGTTGACATATCGCTAATAGCCAAAAAAGTTTACTCTACGATGTTGATGGGTTAAATATTTATACAAATATGAATCACTTACGATATGCCTCGTGTCCTACGGTACTGTTGCTACTTTTAATAATAGCCAGACCCGTGATATCATCCGACGGTAAGTAAACAGAGAAAATCAATTTACGTGTAAGTTATAACTCGGAAAATCATAAATTTCGTCTCAAGATTGAGCTTTAATTACTTTAAGAGTTAGAATTCTCAACAACTTCAAAATTACTGTAATAGCCTTTGGATAAAAGAAAATAAATCGAGACTACAATGAAATTTTTCTTGTCTAACTTATCAGTCTTATTTATTCTCTTGTTTTGCCTTTGCACAAACTCTGTTTGAAACTTTTGATAAATAAAGTTATGCTTCTATCCAGCAAAAAGCCGAAAGTGATTAAACTACAAAACGCTTTACGATATTAAATATTTCCTAATATAAATTAACTTCTTTAATATGCAAATACGTACTTTAACTAACCATAATAAAAATATGATACATATTTTTAAATGGCCAGATAGATATTATAATTTTTTATTATAATATTTATATAGTTCTAGTTAAAATAAGGTTGTCACTGTTATTTCGAAGTTAACGTCAGACAGTGTTACAAACTTAGCACTGTTTTAAATATTTCACAAATGTAAATTTTATAGAGCAGACGAGCATAGTCGCTATAGGTGAAATTTCTGTACGAGAATTGTAAATGTCGCTGATACATTAATAAATGTATAAATGCTAGCAATAGCTAGCACTCTACTTACTTATAGTTATAAAATAATACTCTAATTTACATTCATATGATGATTTCAATTATAAATATTACATGCCATTGGTTACAAAGTTTAACTACGTCTTTTTCAATTCTTGTATAGAAATTTCACAATAACAACAATGTTTTTGCTGTTTCGTTCACTCGAGCAGTGAAATGTCACCAAAGGGGTCGCAGATACAAATTTTCAATATTAACAAGTTGAATTATTAAATAAACTACTCTAAATTAAGTTGAAACTTTCGTACGTCATAGTAAAATTTTTAGTTGCCGCTCAAAATACCACACGCAGGTAACATAGTAATTACACTGTATACTTCTCAGCTGCCTCTGACAAACAGAATACATATTACACAAGTATAAATAGAGACGGCACCAGCTTTTATATGTATCATAATTGGAATTTAATGGAACTATAGCAGATGAGTCATTTTTACTTTAAGCATAATGTTTTATACAACCATAAAAATACACATCCATTTACATAAAAGAAATATTTATATATGTTTTTTTTTTCATTACAATTAACATTTATCATATTTAAATGAAGAAAATATTTTTTTATATTTTAAAAAATATAAAAAAATATTTTCTTCATTTAAACTATACATGGAGATGAAATATATTTTATTATCAACTTCACTCTATCATCCCGCACACAGAAGGGTAGTCAGAGTGAACCTTGTGTTACAACACTCTGTTCTCCGTTTTCCCCCGAATTTCTTATGTATTGCATGTTGTCAACACCACGCTTTGCCTCGACACCAGAGCGAAGACACTAATTAATATAATAAATATTTCACTTCCTCGAATGGGGATGGAACCCACACACAGGTGCGTTTACAGTCACAGAATGCAGTGTAACAACTGGCCTGGAACATATTTTTTATGGAATGCAATTCTTTTTGAATTTCAAACTATTTCTTTTCTAATTTATGTTGAGGTGACTAGAAAATAGCATTTCATTTCAGCTACAAGGTACTCGAAAATAAAATATAAAACTACTTAAATTTGAAATTTATTGAAGATCTTAAAAGAAAATAAAATGGTCTGTTGTCTTATTCGACTTACTTTTTCGTTTTTCTTTATATTTAAGTAATGTATACATATTTAGAAAGTAATTTTAATACAAATTTCATATGATACATATTAATTTAATATCATGGAGGAAGAGTTTTTGGAAGCCCAAGGTAGGAGGAAATTTATAAGAAACAAGTATATTTCAACCGGCTTCGTCAAAGTGAATGAAGTACTTACAATACAATATTGTGAAATATACTGAATTGTGTTATAATAATTACATTTCTAATATATAAGTTTTAGACATTCATATAAATTTTACTTTAATATATTTCAGTTAATAACATATTATTATATTATACACAATAAGTTTTCAATGAATATGCGGCTAATAATTCTTTATTCTTTTTTAATTACTTAGTAATTGAATTTTATAGGATATTAAGAATTTAAAACAAAATTATTTATGTTGAATATTTTTAAAATTTTATTCCATGCCAACAATACAAATTGAAAAATATTTTAAGACATAAACATTTAAATATAACGGGACTCGAACCCGCACCTTCCTCAAATCGTCCAAGTTCTATTGAATTCAGTGACGACCTAATTAAAAATGTCTATCACAATAAGCAATATGACCACGTCTGTAACAGCTATTAATAATAAATTTTGTATTTAGTACCATATTTACCATAAAAGTATACATTTTACACATACAAATTTCCTGTACATTATTACTTGTAGTTAGATAAAGACAGAGGGAAGCTAGTCTCAAGACGATCTATTCTCCGATTTCAGTCTAAGCATAAGACATTCCGTTGAACGCAATATCTAATTTTGCCTTAACTAAAAAACAGCCTTATTCTTAAACTGTAATGCAAGTAAAAAGCTAGAATAGATATTAATACTAAAACAAAAGTAACACAACAATGTAAAAACCTTGAAAAATTATGACTTTTCATATGAGTCCCAAAATTAAATATGCACATACGCCCGAGTTTATCTTTAAATGGCACCGTTGTCACTGAATAACAAAAACACAAATTAAATTATCATATGTCGTAAAGAAGTATAATATAACGTTGAACCTTAAATTTTACCCAGTCTAGCTAAAAAAATAAAAATATATCTAATATATACTATTTCGCATCCCGTAAAAATTATAAGATGAAATAAATTGATAAATTGAACATAAACCGTTATTAGATAGTGGCTTAAGGGACACGATAGCAGCCTTCTTAAATTATTATATAAAGCGAGCATTACCGGTAAATGTTTATTCAAGTACGGCATGACAAGGGACGGCGTCGAGTTTCACCACTCTATATCAGGTACATAATGCGATCTTATGTTAATGTAAATAATTTTATATGCTGACGGAATTTTAATTTATTATCACTTCTTCTAAACAGTTGAAGCTGACATTTAATTTTTTATTATTCCTAATTTCTTGCAAATATGCGACGCTTTAAAGCGCAACTTGTGAGAGTATAAAAGTTACATAAAAAGCTCAATCAATGTGTGTTATGAAATCTTTAAACTGTATATGTTTTTAATTGTATTAATATATATTATATATAAAATAAAAAAAAATAAAATAAATCAGCTTTCAGATACAAATAATAATAACAAATACCGTTAATTTGATAAAGTAAAATTATGTGTTTAGTTAAAATTATAAAAAAAGTCATACATTATGACATCCAAATATATAGATTCAAATTTTAACGTAATCTTTTATCACTATATATTAAATATATTCTGCCAACAATAACTTTAATTTTTGCGTTTATATTATTACCATGAAAAATTAAAAAAAAACATCGTATCGCGTTAAATAGTTTAACATTTTTCTATTTCCATCAAGTGTATGAATGTGTAAATACAATGAGAATACAAGCCATTTGACGGCAATAATATACATAGTTAAAATAATGACCGTAACCCACGACCCCGTTCGAGAAGTTGATAGTTCAATTGAAAACCAAATTGATGTTCTGAATTAGTACTATTGTTACAAATCGAACAAGCGATTCAATGGTATTCTATTTATTCGTAATATCTATATAAGCTATGAATAATTCAGATTGTCGAGATGAATATTGTGATGTTAACATTACAATGGTAGCGTATTTATATAATAATAATAATATTTGTAATAAAACATATAAGAATATCTGTATATCTATATAATCTGAAATTTCTAAAATCCTTTTTTCGGATAATGTGTTCGTAACATACTCAATGAGAAATATAGTAATGCTATCGTCTCTTGAAGTGCCATGTGTCACCTTGAATATTACATATATTTTATGTTTCTATTGAAATATTAATCGGCGAACCAGACCAGACCAGAGAAAGAATATTTCATATTACTTTAATTTTCCATTCCTTCGCTCTGGTGTCAAGGTAAAGTGTGGCGTCGAGTAATGCCACTTAACACGCAATGCCGCCAGAATTCTTCAGAAAGTGGGGAACGGAGTGTCTAACACGAGGTTCCCTCTGCCTAAAAATGGGGAACTAAAATGGGAAACGGAGTGTTGTAACACAAAGTTCACTCTGTTTACCCTGCTGTGTGCGGGATACAGCGTAAAACTGATTTATTTATTTTCAATTTTACTAACCTATTAATCAGTATTATATTAGACGCTGATGTATTGTTATTATATTGTAATTTTGCCACAAAGGATCTAATGGCCCTTACCATTTGTTCTAGAAGAGATATTTTTTTTCTTTCTTATGTAAAACTGATATTTTTATCTAAGATATATACTTATATATGTTAGACAAAAATATTTTTAACAATATTTTTCGAGCAATGGAGAAACATAGTTTACAGGTACCAGTTATTGTCATTTGTTATTTCTGTAAAAAAGTTAATAAAAAAACTAGATATTTAGTAAGGTTACAAATATAAATATAATTTATTTAAGCTTACAATTTTTTTCTATTTCATACTTGCAATTTTTTATCATCATTTAGTTTTTATCATTTTTATCACGTAGTTCAGTTTTCAGAAAAGAGAATATAAGACAATACAGTGAACTCATACACATATATGTGGGAATCTATTTGCTACGAAAATTAAATAGAACCAAAAGAACTTTGAGATACTTTGCTTTCTTTGTTTACATTCTCTCATTCACATCTCGAGCTGAAATAAATAGAATATAGGTTATGTCTGATTACCCTGCTACGTGCGAGATACAGCGTGAAAATAAAAACACCATGAAAATAATAATAAATTAAATATATGAATACTCTAAATATTTAAAAAAAATTAAATGAATTATATTTACTTTGCTTAATGCACTACTCACTCGCCGTTTTACTCATTTACGTGTCAAATTTATTACAGTAAATGCCGTCCGCAATTTCGTTTACGTGGATTTTATAAGTCTGGCTTTTACAACCATTTATCACCGACTCTGTTGTACGTATGCCGGTCCAAAAAAATATTGTTGTTAATGATTTTTTTTTTTACACTTCACACACAATTTTCCCATTTTATTTTCACAAACTAAAAATATAATATTTCGTGCGGTAATTGAACCTACAACTCCTCGCGTGCAGCCGCAACACACACATTGTATAACTGCGTCACGGCAGTCAGTACCTCACACACATAGTCAGTGAAATAATATTTGCAGTTATTTCTTTTAATTGGCCTCATATGTTAATATTTGGACAGCGGTAGGTAGCACCGGCAAGTATTCATAACACTGAACAACCATTTTTTATTATATTGCCGAACTTTTACTTATTTATCTCATAGATTCGATTTAAAAATAAATTATAGCGGAATTATTGACTATATTGGAAAAAACCATTAACATCATCAAAAACCTTACATAATAGTTGTTAGTTGTATGACGAATACCAGGCAGACAGACAGACAAACCAACAAAAAATATAAAAAATGTATAGGTTATATACATATATATGTTATAATGTCATAATATAGGAATAATATAATAGCATAGAAGTACAATTTTTTGCAACTTGATTTCATATATTCAATTCAACAAGATAAGCAACAACTACTTAAAGTCAACAAGATAAATTACGTAGAAACACCCGGATCCTATTTGGTGTGCGGTTTGAAGAAAGTTTAACAAAAAGAATTTCCTTTACGTAAAAGTTTTTAGTATACCTTGTCCTTAATTTCCAGTACAATATAAAAGTTACAGGTAAGTAATTCATAATTGTATATCGATTAACGAATTCATCAATAATGAAATAAATAAATTTTGTAAGTCATTACTCATCTAGCTTTAATACATTTAATATCTTTTGATATAATATTTTGCTTCTCGCTGTATTTCAGCATATAACAGGGTATTCAGAACCCTACACCTGCACTCCGTTCCGTATTCAGTGGCGGAGTTCAACGCCGTCTTATTGCCAGAGAATATTAAAAATTATATCAGAATATTATTTTCATGAAAATGTTAAATGTGTGGAAATCTACCGTCGCGCCTTAACTCACAATTGTGCCAAAGCACCGCAATGGCCTCATAAAATATGATACACAAAAGATATTCATAAAAATATATTTACTTTTAATAATTATTTTTTTATATTTTTTTTAATATATTGGGGTAAACAAACAGTACACATACGTATAAATAAAACGAATTCATAACAAAATATATAAATATAACACTGACACCGTTTCCCACAAATTATTATAAATATAGCAATAATATAAGTAGGTAAGCCAAAGATAATATTTAATGTATGACAGCAGTGACTGTATTGCTTTTTTGACTCTGCTAGGACGCGTTGCCTCAATAGCAATAGAATTAAAGTTATTAAGTAACTCTTAAATCATTGTAGTTTCAAAACTACTTACAATAAAATAAATGTACGTTATTATTTATTAATATTTTAATGTATTCACTCTAGTTCTAAGGCAAGTGCAAACGCAGCATTGAGTTCCACCATTCAACACAGAATGCCTCGAAAAATAGCGAGGAACGGAGTGTGTCAACACTAGGTACCCTCTAATACAGCGTGAAGCTATAAATACGTGTAATTCATAAAAATTATAAAGCCATCAACAAGGCAAATGTTGTTATCTAAAATGTTTTATTAATTCCATATATACGTAGAGCGTCAAACAACTGGTACATTTTTCACTGCGGCTGTTCCGACGTTGATATCTATAACGCCATTATTCAACGGATTAGCTTTTTGCTGGATGAGCCGCGGAATATTCAAAAGGGTATTATTGGATTTCGTTAAACCTATATGAGTATTACTCTAAAATTGATCTGAATCTTTCATATTAATTTATCTGTGTTCAATCTGTTTCCCTCTCTGAAAATAAATAAACAGCGAGATGTGAAAACAAAGAGACTAATTTAAAAAAAATATATGAAAAGTAATTATTTATATTGAATAGACGTCGACCTTCGAAAAAAATATCATTTTTTTATAATTGGTTTGTTCTCAATTAAATACATCAGTAATTAGATTTTTTTTCTGTCGATTTTACGTTTCGTAGCAACGAATGTGAATATAAAATAACAAACTTAAATTATAATGTAAATCTATCATCAGCACTTAGCTCACATACTCACATACACACATAGCTCAACTGTCTTGACCGCGATGCTAAAGTAAATTACTATCAGACTAAAGTTGGATGAACTTCCAGCTCGCTCGAAAACTTACCTTGGTACCTTGTGTATGATTATTTCAGAGTTGCCGCTACGCTCCAATTTGTTAGTCGAGTCGGGGGCGCCTTTGGAAGTTGCCAGAGCGCCGGGATGCCGGTTCATTGCAATGCCAATTGCCACATAAACAAGCCTCGCTAACGCCAGCTATGCGGTCGCGATAGCGAAACTTTCTCGTTCACTTTTCTCATAACATATCATTAAAATCTTCGCCGTCTCTGGGAAGTCTGGCTACGCTTTTTATATTATGTTCCTCTTAATAAAGTTCAATGTAAATGTCGAGCTTTCTATAACAGAGACAAGATTTAAGAAAAAAAACAACGTAAATTATATATATTTCTTAATAGTTCCAATTTCAAATATATAAATAATGTTTATATTGAAATATTATGAAAATGATATAGATTTATGTATGCTTATTGATAGTTAATAGCAAGAATATATATAAAAACCAAATCGAGAAACGAATAAAAGATAATAAAAATATCAAACAAACTATTTCTCAAGTTAAGTCTAATGTTTAATTTATATATATATGACGCTGTTATAGTTGATGAAATGTTATACTGGGGTCATTTCCAAGATCTAGACAGCTTATCGTTTCCTACAATTCATACGATATAATTATGCTAATAGCAGATATAATACATACATCGTGTATTTAGACATATATATATAGACAGCACGGCAACATAGCAGAACATTAATATATAACATGTTAATTATACATATACACGTATTATGAAATAAATTGTGTTGCTTTCTTTGTATGCTTATTCTACATATTTTGTTTTATAAACAAAATATATAGAATAATTGAAAAACACAATAATATATTCGGAGAAAATTTCAAGGCGCGATTTAGTACAGACAATAAAAATCGTGTAGCTCTATAATAAAAAAATAATTTGTTTTAGCCATCTTGTATCTATCTATCCTATATAAAAGGACGCTATTTTTTTTCTGTATTTCTGTACTGTCTGTACTGTATGCTGTCATTTCATGTCCAATTTCACAACTGTAGGTCTATGAGATCAATTTTGTCATTTTAATTTAATAATTTTCGTAAAAAATGCCTTTTTCTGGGCCAGGGCCAAGGACGTTCTCATATTTTTAAATTTATGCACAGTTTTTAGCGCATTTAGGATGAAATTTATCGCCTACCAAAGCTATGGGGCACTTGCCATCCGAAAAAAAATCAAAAAGTAAAAATTTATAAATAATTCACAGGCTTATATTAATAGATCATTTCATATAAAATGAATGCATTCCAGCAAACTTAAATTTGTAATAAGTGCCGGGACAGTAGACATATTTTTTCTATTTGAAATATATACGTTAACGTTGACGAGAAGCATCTCATCAAACTGTAATCCTGAACGGACACATTACGTATTTATTGGTGGAACTCAACGCCGCACTTTGCCCCGACAACAGAGCGAAGAAAGAAAAATATTTATGATATTAATAATTAAATATTTAATTTCCTGGAGTCAACCCCACAACCAGTCTACCTATAGCATAACTACCAGCAAAATTATATACAAATTGTATGAACAAATTAAATAGAATCACAGAGTCGCGATCAGATCATCGATCTGTTATTACACCCGTTGCACCGCACGCTTTCGATAAGTAGATTACACAGTGATGTGTTGAGCGTCGAGCTCGCTCTAAAATCCGGTAATAGGGTCGCCTTAGTTTACCTGAATGTACTTATAATTGAATTCTGGCCTTTTTATTTCTGTAGACACTTTTAAGTATTCGTAAAGTGAAAATTTGTTGAGCTATTTTATGTTATGCACTTTGAAACTTTTTATTTAACAAAAATCGGTAAACAGATTCTGTTCGGTAAATTCGTTTACATTTTTTTGTATGTATTCATTAACATGTTTATGATGAAAATAGTTTCTTTTCTCTTTTCCGTTCTTTTTCATAAATTTAAATATATCTCAGCTAAAAACATTGTAACATATTGTGAAATAGAATACATATTGTGATAGCAACTAGCAACAAGCAAATTTATTGAAATACTAATTTTAAAAAGTAATAAAATGCTTTCATTTATATATATGTTGACATTAAGGATAACCTTGAACCTCCTCAATAACTTACAAATATAAAACCTATTAATATTATACAATCTCATACAGCATATAAAAAATATTCATAATAAATTTTACAAAAGTAAAGAAACATCCTTTCTATACATGAATTCAATAGAATTCTCGACATAGATGTAGGTACTATACTTAACGTTTTCATTTGCAAAAAAAACAACAAATATCTAAACACGTTAAATCGATTATATCTATATTATATAAGTATGTATATATTATTACCACGCGAGGAAGTGAAATATTTATTTACGTTTATATTTTAATTTCTTCGCTCTAGTGTCGAGTCAAAGCGCGGCGTTCGAAAGTGGCGAACGGAGTGTCTTAACACTCCGTTCCCTCTGGCTACCCTGCTGTGCGCAGGATACAGCGTGAAGCTGATTTGATTCGATTTTGATGTATATAATAACAAATGAAATAGCTTACTCATAATTAATCAATGCACCTACTAGACTACTGCTACAAGAATAATAAGTAATTAATTTGTTTTACAAATTTAGCATCCGTGTGTATACACACGAGCGCTCTCCATCCGTAGTCTATCTAATGAAGGCAATTTTCCACGCCCGCTCCACCTCGCCTTCCTTTTGAATTTTCTCGCGTATTTTCCTTGACGTTCATCTGTTTCCGTGTCCCCGCGTACGCAGATTACTTTTGATTTCAAATTCCGTCGCCATTGATTTAGTGAAGAACAATCTATTTGTCACGTTTCGTCACTCAGTTTTTATGACTTCTTGATGTTTTGTCTCTTCTAAAGGCCATTTAATAGGTACGTATTTGTGCTGGAATGGCTACTTATGTATCTGTTAGTTTTATTCGGAATTTAGCAATTAGAGTAACAAGTTTATATATACAAGTAGTACATATGAGAAACTTGCCTTAGAATGTAATATTCTTTTTTTTAAAAAAAAAAGAGAGTAGTTGGAGCAATCAGTTTATATAATAAACAAAAAATTATATTATATAAAATTTAGAACGAGAAAAAACAAAGATAAATAATTTTTATATCTGTTCAAAACGACGGAATAAAAATTGTATACGCTGACTAAGCATCACGAGACAGATCAAAATACTGGACTACAGAATTGTATGGATGGACGTTGTCTACTTACCATGAACAGCATATTATCGAATGAATAATTATGTTATAAGTTATGGCATCTAAAATATCAATGTAGAGCCATTTTGCATATTCAGCCAGAACGAAGCGCATGTGACAGGACGCCGAGCGTGGCAAACGTAGAGCGTACATACTCATACGCATATAATTCTTAATATTTATAATTATAATATATTATAAATCGATCTAATCTAAGACAACTCCTGATTAAATATTTGTGCTATTTTACATCTACCTATATATGTTACATCAATAGGAATGGAACAACAATTCAAAATTAATTATCAATAATCAATTAATTGCCTTGATTGAATTTGATATTGCATCAAAAAATACATATCAAATATTATTAAAATAAAAAAAGGTACTGAAGAAAATTTCTGTAAATTTCTGTAATTTCTGTAAACGAATGTCGAAAAAAATCAAGAGTCGTATCAATTATGCCCTATACAACAAAAATCTATATTGTAATTTCAAAAGGAAACCCTTATATGAAAAAAATAAATATTTAGGAACTAATTAAACTCTAATTTGTTATAATTGCCTTATTAATATTAAATTCGATCTTTATGGACAAATTAAAAGAGATTACATCAAATTATAGTTCCTGCGCTAATAGTTTTAAAAGGGTTGCTCATATAATTTTGTCGTTATTTTGAAATCCAATTACCGATTGGACCCATCGAAACTTAATTTGTAGATAATAAGCCATTTCTCTGTTAATTATGATGTTGACGTTATTATTACCAGTAACTGCTATTTTTGATTGTGACAGGAAATTATGTAGATATTTATAGTTGGTTGAGTATAAAGAATGAAGCAACGCAACGTTAGTACTGAAAGAAGTAATTTAAAGAACATGAGAAATTCCTTGAGAATATGTATGAAGAGTATGAGGTAACAGAATGCAGTGGAAGAAATATGCCGGGACTGTAGTATTTGCCGTTCACATAAAACGATTTCTGAATATGGTATTGGAGCTAAAATAATATAGTTCAATTATTATGTATTTTTAGGGTACCTCAAAAGGAAGAAACCCCTTATAGGATCATTTTGGGGTCATTTTATCCATTTGTCAAGACAATTTATCTTGAGATCGCGTGCAGGTTTCAAACTGAAATTATTATCAAATATTTATAGTCCATTGGAGTATACAAAAAAATAAGTTTCAAACCAACTTAATCAAAAGATACAAGCATTTATGCATCGTTTTTACTGCATTTCGTATTAAATTGACCCGTGGACCTGTGCACAGTTATTAAATTTAACACTTAGTGAAAAGCTCGAAGCTTATATTTATAGTTTTTATCACAAAGTGTATACGCCCGCATACTTAATTTTATCAACTCGTATAAGTTGTACTTCCCGACGCACTACAACCCTTAAACTGGTACGGAACCCTGACATGGCGAGTTCGATTTACTCACCACATTATTTAAAGCTCGTATACAGTAACGCTGCTATTCAGCTATCAGTACGTTCTGAAACAACACCCTTATCGAAGCTTAAGCTCAAGTTCAACATTTGAATCGCTAGTAATTGTATATTTAACAGCTTTTTAAACACGGCTTGGGATAAATTAGCGGCCCGCGTAAGTCGAACCTTAGTAAATTTTTAAATTACCAATTGGCGAAAGTGTAATGAACGAATGAGTGTATGTGAATTTTTTTAAAATTTAAAATTTTATTGTATGTTGAGTGGCAGAACTCAACGCCGCGCTTTGCCTCGACACCAGAGCGAAGAAAAATGGAAATATAATAATAATATAAATGGAAACGTAAATAAATATTTCACATCAAATTTTCTGAAATCTTCATCAAAAAAATATATGAACCTAAACATATATTATTGTTGTAGGAGCTTCTATCTAACACTAAAGTAAATTCTAAATCTATATTTAAATTACATTTGTACCTATATATATGATTATACAAAAAAAATAACATTTTACATATTGATTAAAAAATAATTATATGCTAAAACGTTCTTATTAGAGTTATGTAAGATTTTCGTGTTTAAGAATATTTCGAAATAAAGTTTCTTACTGTAAGTTGACGGCAGCTGCATCGTAAGTTAGTTGCAACGCGACTGTGTTCACCAAAGTCACGGAATGCAGATTTATAAACTATCTTCAATGATCTAACAAATTTACGAAATGTCTGCAGCTAATCATATAGTTTTAAGCGAAACGGTAAAACTTTTAGGTGGTTGAACTTTGGTTCAAAATAATTTTAACTTTTCTAAATATAGATATCATATACCTAAGCTTGTACATATATTATATGTGTATTGTGTTATGAAAATTAAAAGACTATCTCTCTCGTATATTAAGAGACGCATTTAACGTGGTGGTTGTGGATTCAAATCAAAATGAATTCAACATACATACATGACACATATATTCTACATATAGATGAAATAATATTAATTTGTAAATACTACAAACCTATACGATATTGATAATCTATTTCTTAATGTTAAGTCTCGGTACCTGAAAACGTAAAAACGGAAAACTTATCGTCGTTTCGACGTCGTGTCAAGACTATTTATTTCGAGATCGCATGGAAATATCAAGCTCTGACTATTGTGAAGAGCAGTAAAAGCCATAATTTATTAAAAAAAAACATTTAATAAATTATATTTGAATTTTGTGACATTACAGACAGTATCATAATCATTAAAATAATTAAATAAAACATATAGAATGATTCATGGTTTTCGGATAAATACGCGAGATTATAACTGTAACCGTCATGTGTATACATACACCCGCCACATACAAAAACTTGAAGAGACCGGCACGGCTCGACACGAGCCGCGTTGAATTGCGCCATATATTTTGTATGTGCGCAACGCTCGCCCATATTTCTTGACGTGTATGCCGATACCGGCACCGGTAGCGATTCACGCGACGCTTACTGAGTGCGGTTTCCCGCGTAACAATATTTTATTGAAGGCTGAGCCACAATACAACATTGTGTTGGCCATTGTTAGGCGAATGCTGTAAGTGAATCTCGCTACGTCACCGGTTTAGCGGCGTAAACGTAATTCACTCTGGCGATGCATCCGTGCTCCAATTTGACGATATGAACCGGAAGCGTTGCCAGGCGCTAGCGCTTAAAACTTTTACTACTCGTTTACAATACGAGTGCTGACCTCGATGTTATTCTTTTTGGCGTTTGTAAAAAACAGCTTTATAGCCGATACTTCCCGTATGTATGCACATCGCCGGCTCTATCCCTGTTGCGCGACAGATAAAATAGATTTATGCAAGGCTAAATCAAAACTGTTATGAATTTATGGCTGTTGGCTCAAGGTATCTCGATGTAGATTTTGGGATGAATTTTTAACAAAATGCTAAAACTAAGTATCAAAATTCAATATTTTCGTCCGGCTATCTGCGTGCCGTAAAAAAAATATCACAGCTAGTACAAAATTTGTCACGAGTGCAACTCTCGTGTGATTCACAGAGACGTTTAACATTAGTCTTTGAATAAATAAATTACAGGAATGCACTAGTAGAGCGATAACTCGAAGTAAATTCGTGTTATCTAACAGTTGACATTTGTAGATTTGAATCGTGTAATGTAGGCATAGGTGGTTGGGGGGGTGTTCATGCATCTGATTGGTGTCACCTCCGAGGTGGCACCACCTCGCGGAGCCCTACGCGCTCGCGCCACGCGCCTTCGTCGCGATGTCTCTGATTTATAACTGTAATATAACGCCAAACTGTCATGCAGGTGTTTTATAAACAGTCTTGACCTTTATTTTTGTTTTCAACTTATACATTTCGCGTTTTTATTACTATAGTTATTTTGAAGAATAAAGAAAATTCAGTCTTGTACAGTTTTAAGCATATTTAAATTCCTTTTTTCTACTATTAGTACATATTAGTTGCAGAAATAGTTCAACTAAATATATACTTCATCGGGATGCTTGACTCACTTTATAAAATTGATTAGTATTTCCAAAGGAAAACTGTTTGTCGCTTTAAATTCAATTCGTGGAAATATTTACCTTCCGTTAAATAAGAGCGTCCTTCGGGTTTCTACAAAAAAATTCATTTAAAAAAACTCTCGCCCTCCGAGGGTTTCGTATCAATTTTTGTGATTGTAGGTCAATAAAAAATGACTCAACTCAAGTTTGACTTAAAAGTATCCACAATGTTTTTTAAAACATTCAAAATAAATATATACAAATATAATTTTATGATTATTTTTTTCTATAAAATATCTATAAATGTTGAATATTTGTATATTTTTAGTTATTTATAATGCAACTTCTCAGGTATATTTCGCGATTGTTCGACCACGAAATGCACTATATGGGTAACGTGACCAGACGTCCCGTATTGAAAGGGACTGTCCCGTTTATCGTTTATGTGTCCTCTGTGATTATCACAATAGTTTTTAAAAAATTAAATTCTTTCAATTATTTATTAAAGTGTGAATTATACTTTAAAAAACTAAAGCACCATCAGACGATGAGAAAAATTAAAGTTATATCCTATAAATTAAAATTCCATCCTACAGGAAGTAGTACTAATTCAGGAAAAAAAACAATACATTTGTGGTTAAGTCCTAAAAAAACCTTAAAGAGTGGCAAAATTTTGTTATAAAGCCGCTAGTTTAAGTGAAGTATCAAAAGTTATGAAAAGACTCTGGCTAAGCTGCGTCTGAATTTCAGAAAAAGCTCGAGGCCTCCAATTTTTGTGCTGAAACTCGGTGGGCAAGCCCGACTCACGCTTGTCCGGTGATTTTTTTCTTTTCACGCTGTATCCCGTACATAGCATAACAATATATATTACTTTTAAGGCACTACCATTCCATTATTTCCATTAAATTTCATTTGAAGATTAAAACTTACGTAGCAAAACGTATAATACAAATATTGTATACAGTAATGCATTTCTAAACTGAAAGTGGGATTATCCTTTAATCTTTCTAACCACTTAGTTGTCACAGAGCATACGCAATATACATACATTAAATTCAACAAAGTAAACTGAACACACAGTCTTGGTGGTACATTGTTTGATACAGTAAACACTAATTATATCTACGTGTTTACAATTTATACTAAAGCATGATCGTGTACACAGCAACGTGAACTCGTGAACTTGCTTACAACCTGTACGTGACAATTCCATGGTTCTTAAACTGAGCAAAACGAAACCATGGGTGTGACAATAAAGGTTTTTATACCATAGATTTGTTTGTTATAATTATACGGTTTTCATTGTAATATTTAATTGAATTTACACAACAAAAGTCTCTTAAAATTAATATGGAAACATTGTTAAAGGTAGAGCTTTCCAAATCGCGGAATTAACTTCTCCCGACACTCCTTTTTGAATAAATTAGACAAAGCTTTTAACGTTTGATGTAATTTGAATATTTTTGATTTTAAGTAACATATAAAATAACCTTTAATAACCAGATGGATATTTATTTGTTAAAAAAATGAAACTACAAACATGTGATTTTAATAATTAATTACTAAGTTTCAGCACAAATACAAATTAAACATATTCTGTAAACGTGTATTATTAAGAAATCCGAAGCCTTTTAATTAGATATATAAGTAAAATTAAGTGCGAAACATTAGAACTCTGCAGAGCCTAGACATCTAAATTATAGTTATTATTTTAATTTAATCAGCTACACGCTGTATCCCGCACACAGTAGAGGAGACAGAAGAAATCTAGTGTTAAAACACTCTAGTTTTCATTTTCCGTCATATTCTGGTGATATAGGGTGTTGAGTGGGGGAACTCTCAATATCACGCGTTACGTTGATTTATCAAGTTATTATAATACATATTTATAAGCGACTCCATTTCTCGCTGTATCATTCATTGTAGCAGAGGCAGAAATCCAATATTCTACGTTTCCAAGTCATTTACAAGGACGATATCGATTCTCGTGTAATTGCTCGATAGGTGTTTCGAATACGTATAGACAGACATTCAAGTGAATCTTGTTGCATTTTGCATAAAATCGATACTCATGAATGTACCCACGCCGATGCCGCTGTGGAGCCGCAGGAGACTCGCCAGCGCAAATTTATCAGTATCGGTTTTATTTTTAGGACAGCACTCTCGAATGGGAAACAGATAATTCAATTTTTCAAATACATAACGGCTGCATATTTATAAAGTTATATAGTGATTGGTTTTCCATGCGCACAATACGTTCATAAATATTGTTATAGGTTTCTGTATTTATTATATTGTATAATATTATCTCACGATTAAACATTATTCAATATTGACGTGTAAACATATGAGTTAAAAATGATATACATGCAAAATTATTCGGTATTTTTAATAAAGTTAGTAAAGAATACTCTGATAAAATTAAGACAAGTGTGAACAAAATTTTCGTGCCTAATGCTCTGCGTCGTACTTACATATGTACATATCTGATTTTTATCTATCTAGATTTATAGTAATAAACCTTCTTTTAGACAAAAAATGGCAGACCGACGACTTAATAAACTCTGCACACCCTCTAAAATGCAAAAAACTCATAAAGACAAAAATAGTGAGAAGAGGTAATTAAATAGACGTGAAAACAGTAAATAAATGTAAATTGGAGACACCGGCGCACGGGTTAGGGAATCTAATTTACTGGGTTGTGGACAACGTGGACTTTTGTCGCAGCATTGTGCTGCCCCAATTAGGTAAACATGAACACCGCGTAAGGCTCCAGCGCATGTGTTCCAGAACACTAATAGCACAGATGAATTCACACCACATAATCCTCTGCTTTTCTTTTTACTTCTCGCTGTGTTTTTCATTATTGTATAGTATTTTAGTAAATTTCTTAATATATTTAGTTCCATCAGTAAGAATAAGAATTATTAATTTATTGTTTAAAAAGGAACAATATAACATTTTAAGAATATGTTTATTTCAAATATCACAATAATTTCCCTTTTTAGTGTTTCATCACCTGATTGATCATAAATCATAATTTTTTTTTAGATAGATCGATTTGTTGCTAGGAAAATAAGAAAACTTTAGTGAAAGATGATTTTTCACATGATTTAGACACATTCAGTACCGAAAAAGTAAAATCTCTATGACTTTTTTTCCAAACAGATTATATATACACAAACACAGACAGGCTGACTATAGAGGCGAGGTGAGACGTAAAATACTCACTTTTCGTGACTATTTTTATAATCTTTTCTATCTAAGCTGCGCTTTCTTTCTATCTTTTTTTTCTTTTTTTATACCCTATTTGTGATTTTTCATATTGACTATTTATATATGTATATTTATTTTTAAAAATATTTTAATTACTACTTCCACTATTATATCAGAATGAATTTATATCATAAATAGGTAAAAATAGTTTTTAGTAATGAAGATATATACTACTATGTTTATAAACTTGAAAAACCGCGGCGCAACTTGTCAATCAAAATATAAAGTTACAATTCTTTAATTCTATTGTACTTTCAAGCCTTCTCAATGAATTATAAATATTCGATCGCACTTATAATCAGCTGTAGATGCACAATGTAAGTGTATAAAAAGCGATGGCTTTCATTTTATAGAAAAGTGGAGAACGTGGGTGTCGTTACACTAATTTTACTCCACAGAGAAAAAATAATATCACAACACTTCGTTCTACTTACACGTGGAACTGGAAAAAATAGAAATTATTGTTGATAATAGATATTTCTTCTTGGAAACGTTTCAACGTTTCAATGTAAATTTTCAATTTTCTTATACTTTTAGACTACTTTTATATCATAAAGTATGAAAAAGATTAACCTAGTCTACGGGGGTTGTGAAGAATCTTTTACCGTTCAATATTTAAACACTATTGTTGTCGTATTACCGTTATGTAGACAGCTTAAGATAAGATTTCTGATAAAAAAATATTTTTAGAAATTGGTTTTGTAAACTGAAATATGATATGGTTAGAAGTACATAGATTTTACTTATATACTTTTAAATGACAAAATGCCACTGACTGTAAATTAATCATTGCGCACTCCAGGATTATATTTAAATTCAATAATTTATATATAATGTATCCAAATTAATTTCATCACTCTGGTAGACATAAATCGAACGCCGCAATGTCTTCAAGACCAGGTGAAGCGGGGGACATGAGTGTCTTATTACTAGGCTTCCTGTGTCTATGTGCAAAAGTTTTATCTAAAAAGACGAGAAAAAATGCTTGAGCTTTTGATACATCGCGTTAGAAATAGAAAAATTCGAAGCAATTACTGGGACTTTCGATTTTCTGTCCTGTTTCGAATTTCCACCTCCACCTTTTACCTAGACTAATTTTAAATGATTGTACTAAAGCAGTTTTTCAAATACGTTTTAAAAATGATCTGATGATAGTTCGAGACGGGCCGACATCTTTTAATAGGCTATAGAATGATTTTACTATTATATATTTTGGCTCGGAGTCCTTATACCTCGTACACATTTATATAACTTTAAGTCTATTCCTGGTTAGTTCATCGGTAGCCGCGCTGTACGCTTCACGATTTATTCCCAGAGGGGCAGCCAGAACGAGCTGACTCTGTCAAATAATAAAAACCATAACAACTATCTAGATAATTGGGAGTGGCTATCTCACCTCAGATATTAACACTGGTTAGATTTCTGAAGCCAGCACCATATTTCACGCTGTAAAGCATAATACTACTCTGGCGAAAAGTATAGGACGAACTGCTGCATAATCATTTTACATTTTGTATAAATAATAATAATAGCAACCTTACTATATATAGAATTGAAATTGGAAAGATTTCTATAAAAGTCACGTAGTTATCTTACGCTGGACAATATACATTGACATTCAAAAATTTCAATTTGTTGTATTTTTCTACATTTCTTTTCTAATTTTACTCACAAAACTTCTTATTTGGTACCAGCGCAAAACGAGATATTAAATACACTTTTATTCTATTTAACACAACGAGCTAAAGAGCGGTTATTTCATAGAGTCTCAACCGACCATCTATCATACTGGATATTAGAAACAACATTTTCAGATTGTTTATAGCTGCTGAGCTTCTTTCATTAGAGACGAATACGTCGTGGCAAGAAAGGCTCCACAGCCAAGATTGATGGGGTCTGGATGGATTTGTTCTATTCGCGTTCGCTCATCCATCATCCGCGGATATTTTTACGTGTCTCAGGTTGTTTATCCTAAATAGATTGTTGCAGGCTTCGAGCGTCGCTCACATCGACATGTGTATCACATTAGCATTGACGTTAACCCAATTTCAAAGGATGGGACGCTTCACTTAATTGACGTTTTTTCTTTTCTTTTTTTGTGTGTGTGTGTTATGATAACGTATTTGTATGTAATTTTGGTATGATTTTTTTGGGGGGAAAAAAAAGAGAATTTAATTATTTTAAATTATTACAACACACATTTGTGTGTATATAATATATTAAAAAACACTTTTGTAAAATATATAAACCAAATATATTTTTAGACGTTTCAATACATTATTTCTTCTCTTTATCTCTTTCTATGTATCATTCTACTAAATATATAAATGAGGCCAGTCCATAGAGCAGGGGTGCAAAGTATGACTTTAAACGTGACTTGTTGTGAGGTCGATGCACTCAATGAAATAAAATATTTATTAAAAAAATTTTATTTTTTATTTTTTCGCTCTAGTGCCACCACTCAACACACAACGTCTCTAAACATTGGCAAAAAGTTTGGAACGGAACGCTTTAACACTACCCTGCTGTGCGGGTTAAAGCGTGAAGCAGATTCTACAAAGGTTTCTACAAACGCTACTATTACAGTATCGAAAACGAAAGTGTAAATTCCACAAGACAGTGACAATATTGTGTTACTCACATACTACACATTTTCATATTAACAAGGTACATTCCTTCAAAGAAAAGAACTGAATAAATAAGCAAGTATTTGTGCAGGCCATTGTAGTCGACAATAGGCAACGTAAACTTTAAAAACGCTGAACTACTCGGTGTAAGGGGCACACGGCATACAGAACTTGGCAGTGCTCTAGAAACCAGATAGAAACCTAGTTTGCTATTTCCAGTTAAAATATTAAATTACCTACGTAATACAATGTATTTCCTTGGTAGCGTTGTTGCCACAACGTTACGTAAGGAGATCCTCTGTCGTTAAAGTGAAGTTATAGTAATAAGTGGTATAAATGTATGTGATTAACTGACGAATGTGTGGTAACAGTTATCTGTACGATAATATATATTTATTAGATCATTTATTTTTTTTTACAAATATAAAGGTTATAGAAATAGAAAAAAATGTTGTTTCAAATATTTTTTATGCAGTGAAATATCTATCAAGTAAAAATATAAAACCGTTCATCATATTTTTTGCTATATTTCTACTGAAAGTTTTTGCTTTTTGCCTAATCGTCTACGGAAAATACTCTATAGGTTTTTTATACGCGGTAATATATATATATATTTTTTTGGGCTCCGTAACTGTATAGATAAAAAAGGAACCCTTATAGCATCGATTTTACTGCAGTTACCATGAAACTCGCCGTCGTTGCCGTCCATATCAAAACTTTTACCTTCCCAGTATAAGCTATAAGTGAGAACATTTGTATTGTATGTTCTCACTTATTGCAAAATTTCATAATTGTATGTCCACGACGACGTAAAGAAAAAAATCAGAAAAATGGAAATTTATAAGTACTTCATAGAAAAAATTACATACATTTCACATTGTAGGTCCATAGGGTCCTATAGGTTTTAATTACGCGGCTAATTTTAAACAATAAGTAGCAAAAACAATGCGTAAGCGCTAGTTCTAATCTTTAATTGTGTTTACTTAGAAGCATGATTTTTCTGTGCTCCAAGGGACCACAGACTTGAATTTCATATTAGTTTCACCAATACCTGAGCACAAGACATTAAGATGAAATTAACATTACATTCAAAAAAATATGATTTCGAAATAATGCTTTTAGAACTGCTATTTTATTCCTTATTTCTTTTTCAGGTATGAAACCCTAAAAAGTATTTTTTTAATATTTCTTCTAATTTGTTCCTATTCATAAATATTTGAAATCTTTTGATATTTCATAAAAATATATTTCATATTGTATTGATATTTCATAAAAAGTAAAAAAATATTATCCTTTTTAAATATATAGATAATATAATATAACTATTTCAACAAACTAAAACTATTTTAGTATAGATAAAGGTAGTATTAATATTTAAAAGTAGTTTAATTCATAATGATGAATATAAATAAAATAGTACAGTATCTAAGGAAGTATTTTTCTCTTTCAATAAGAATATATCTCCGAAATAAGATATATTAAGCTGCAGTTTGCTTTTTACATTGAAACGATAATATAATAGAATATGCTATCACTGTGTGCGCAGAGTCGCTGTTCCCCCGTTTCGTGGAGCCAGTTCCGAATGTCACGGTGACGGTTGGCAGGGACGCCCTCCTCGCTTGTGTTGTTGAAGATCTACGTACATATAAGGTATCACATAAATCACTTATTTTCACTACCATAATTTAAATTTTAAATTAAAAAAAATTAAATATATTTTCTAACATGTGAACTATAAAATTTTTAAAAGTAGAGCAAATATTATTTCTACAATACTAAAAATAAACGAACATGACAGAAAGTTCTGGAACAAATATAACTAATACAGTATTGATATTCGAAATATTGAAATACAGTTGGTAAATAAAATAAAATAAAAGCCGAGCCGCCATTCTATCGACGGACACAGACAGACTAACAGAAATTGTATACAACTTCATTCGTGCGGAGTTCGCAGTAAAGTTTTAACAAGCCAACTTAATATCTCAGCTATGAATTCACGATTCGCCAGTTATTAATCATGCAGGACGGCTAGTTAGCGAAATTGAAGTGGCGTGTAGTGTGCTCACATCTAAGTGGTCGAGACCGTGGTGGTGGCGGTGGTCGAGGCCGTGGTCGAGTTTTAGAAGACGATTTTAATATTCTTTGACGAACAAATATGGCCACGTTCAGGCTTTGTAGTACAGTGGCAGTGGAACAAAGAGATTATTGAATTACTTCATTGTGTGTTCTGAATTCCGAATAATAAACAGCGTCGAATATAAAATGACGTTGGCGTTTTTGTTCCGGTTATGTTCAAATCAAAAAATAAATTTATTTTTTTGGATATGTAGATAACATATACGTAACGTTGTAAAAAAAAAGTTTTTTACTGGATTTGAAATTTTTTATGTAGCGTTAATATATTGATGTTAAAGATTTGCATTTAAAACTCATAAAATTATACGTTTTGAGGGTAATAAACTAAAATGGACGTGTAATGGTAATTTGCATATTACTTACACGAAAGCATGAGCTTAAATTATATACATAAGTACGAAGTACGAAATAAACTCAACCTGGTATCTTACGCAATAAATTATTTAAAAAAAAAAACAATAGCATAATACAACATTTATACTTATTTTATATTTAATTTGTACAGGTAGCGTGGGTTCGTGTGGACACCCAAACAATCCTCAGCATCCATCACAACATCATAACACAAAATCCACGTATAAGCCTCTCTTATAATGATCATAGATCATGGTATCTTCATATTAAAAACGTACAGGAAGTGGACCGCGGGTGGTATATGTGTCAAGTGAACACAGATCCGATGCGCTCAAGAAAGGGCTACCTTCAAGTCGTTGGTTTGTATTAGAAAATTATTATCACTAATAAATCATAGTATATATTATCAATTTGATATATTTTCATAGAGTAAGCCTATATATAAAGTATATTAATGTTAACTTCGAAATACTTTATTATTATACTTACTTATTATATAAGTAATAATATACTAAAATCTTATTCATAACATCTCATATAGAATACTAACTAAAGTCAATTCCACATCAAACGTCGTCACATATTGTCAAGGCAGTTTATATTGTAATGTAATAGATTACTGGTTTTAGTTCCGCCTATGATTATCGACAATATGACGTCAACCGATATGGTCGTTCGGGAGGGGACAAACGTAACTATGGTTTGCAGAGCGACCGGCTACCCTGAACCCTATGTAATGTGGAGACGAGAAGATGGCCAAGAATTCAATTGTAATGGTGAATCAGGTAATAAATTCTGTCCAATTTTTTATACAAATCATTGTAACGTATACGCACCTCTCATTTTAACCTTCTATATCACACATACAGGAAAAAAAATACAAATTCGAAAATCATACAAAATAGCGGGCCATTTAAAAGGCTTTGTATTATATAACCATGAATTTTCGATGGAATAAACGAAATATGTTGAAAAATTCTTCGAAATAGCTGGCATTCTTTTCAGGAGCGAGTTTCAAATTTCCTTGCGAGTTTAGGTGAATGTCAATCCGATTCCAATGGTTCGGGACATCAAACGACCTTCCGAGAAAATGACAACTTGAACCAATTGTTTCCTACAATACAACCAAATTGTACAATCTTCGCATTCACCAAATATTTACTAAATTGAATTGAACTTCACTTGTGTTATGGGAACTTAAGATATTCTAAACTTATTTTAAACATACACTATCCGATACGGAGAGTGTTACAAATCTACACATATACTATTGTTTGGACTATAATTATATTAATATGGTGGAATTATTCCATCACTATATCATATCATATTCTAAACTAATTAATATATTGATTACCATTATATGAAAAGCCATCAATATGAAATTAATATAGTACACAATATTTAGAAATTTTATTACTGTATTAGAGATTTTTATGTCTTCCTCACTATCATCTCTCATTTCACAGTTAACGTAGTTGACGGAGAAAATTTAACCATATCCAAGGTGTCGCGACTTCACATGGGAGCTTACTTGTGTATCGCTTCAAACGGAGTCCCTCCATCAATAAGCAAACGAGTTGTGCTGATGGTACAGTGTAAGTATATTAACTAATTTGTTAGACGAAAACTTAATTTCATATTAATATTATATTAAGTTTATATCCTATTAATAAATGAAGTATTTATTTTTGTTTCCTTGCTCTGGTGTCAAAGCAAAGCGGGGCGTTGAGTGTCGCCTATCCCTCTATGATTTGACGGAAAATTGGGAAGTGTCTATTATATTATAAATTATATATTATAAAATATTATACGTATATTATAAAATTAAATATTAAAATTTGTGAAAATAGTAAAACCACTAAAAAGATTTAGGATAAAATTTACAGTAAGAGCATATATATATTAGAAAAGACAAAAAGACTACAATTTGTGTAAAGAATCGGTATAATTTTGCTTAAACATAATTACAATTTAAAACCGGCAAAGCCTCGTGTACGTCGCTAGTAGGAATATGTACTATTAAAATCATAAATATTTAAATTCTAAATCGATTCACAACAACAAATAACAGACAAACGGTATATATTATCTTTCATTACGGTATCTAATTAAGCTCCGATAATTGTTTATCACAATCGCCTATCACCATGTCATGATCTCTCGAATTAAAATGACGCAATTGTAATTGCACACACGCTGGTGGCATTTATAACAAGAATTAAACGTTTTGTTTTTACACAATTGTATAATTCACCAAACGACATTTTAATTTAAATTAATCATTGCAAATATATTTGAAAATAAAAATATACAGCGTGAAGCTGAAGCTGATAAAAATAAATCAGCTTCACGCTGTATCACGCACACAGCAGGTTAGGCAGAGGAAACCTAGTGTTAAGACACTCCGTTCCCCACTTATTTATTTCTTATCCCTCTCTCTCTTATTTATTCGCATATCGATATTCGCTTGTATTATTATACAAACTAATAGTCGCTTATATATTAAGTTCTTTATTTAACTCATCTAAAAAAAACATACTTTTGTGAATGCGCGACCATTTTCACATCGTTTCCGTCCGTAGTAAACGTCCTGACATATTATTTTTGCTAGGGCAGGCGGGCATCGTTAACGAATATTTATGAGGACACGACGCCTCTACCTGACAGCGCCTTCCGCTGGAAGGGAGGTAATTTCACCCAATTAGATGATTATGCTGACGTGGATACGGCACAGACGCTCTGGCTATCTATCTGTTCACGCGCCTTCGACCTGCCTTACCCCTATTCACTTTCCGTATCTCAGCACATTCATGGCTCTACATTTCTTGTGAAGTACGTAAAATGTTCACGTAACTTTCACTCGATTAACCGATGAAACTCCTCCGATTCCGTTATAACGGAATTGAGATAATGAGAATGATCTAACTTGAACATATTAAGAATAAAAATGTACAAAATAAAACTTTACGCTGTGTCATGCATGTAGCATAGTAGGCAGAGGGAACCTAGAATTTTGACACTTCCTCCAAATTTTGGAGACATTGCATGTTAACTGCCGTGTTTAGCGCTGCGCTTTGCCTTGACACCAGAGGAAGAAAATATGAAATATTTTATTTCCTCGAATGGCGATCGAATCACAACCTGTTGGATATACCGGCACATACCTGTGATCCTACGCCACGACTCACCTCTCATGACATTAAATAGGTATAAAAAATTTTGAATTTTCAATTTTGTTTATATAACAGCATTTTTCTTATAATAATATACCAAAAAAAATCTAATCTATATCATATTTATCAAATAAAATTTTATACTACACACTTTCGCTTACAAATATTGATATTGGAATGTCATATTTGTATGCAGTCCCGCCGATGTTATCGATCCCGAATCAGTTGGAGGCTGCATATGTAGGGCAGGACGTAACGCTGGAGTGCCACACAGAAGCCTACCCCTCCCCTATTAACTATTGGACTACAGAACGTGGCGACATGATTATATCAGGTTAGTATCTAATTTAATTTAATAAATAATTACTTGGTAAATAAAACAAAGTGTTTTACAAATATAGTTGTGATTATATAATATTTAATTATATCCTGAAATATATTATGTTACGTTGTTAATATAACATACATATATTTATTGTCATTTTTTAATATAAAATAAGACGTTAAAAGTGCACAATATAATATATCTTGTTTACAGGTAACAAGTATATAACAGTATTAAGTGACGACGGTTACAGTAGAAAAATGACGCTTACTGTACGCAAAGTGGCGTCCAGAGATTTCTCATCTTACCGCTGTGTGGCCAGAAACTCACTCGGCGAGACGGACGGGCTTATCCGACTTGACGGTAAGAATATTAACCGCACAAACTGAACATATTACTTAATAAGTTCTAACATATTACTATTTACATTTTATCTTTGTAGGTACTATAGATATATTCTGTATTTTCATTATGTATCCCGCTATGTGCGGGATACAGAATGAAGTTATAAGAAGAAAATTAAAAAAAAAAAGATATAACTACTATTATTTACAAAATATTTTTGCGTTTTACACAGAGATACCAGCTCCATCGACCACAAGCACAACTATTAATTACGTACCGACATTTCCTCAAAGAAAAAAAGGTAAAACTATTCCGTATTGAGTGATTTATTAACGAATTTAATTATACTAAATCAATGCGATAAGACGAAGACGAGATAGAAAATTATACGTTTTATGAATCTTTAAACAGGAAACACCAACGAAACCCTTTGGAATTGAGCATTTCCGAAATTAATTTTTCATGTTCATCTCGAACCTCTCTCTCTCTCTCTCTCTCTCTCTCTCTGCGCAACTGCTTATTGGAAAATTTTGAAGTTCAATATTGCCACGTAAACCACGATTAGAAGGGCACGTGCCTTTAATACATTCACCGTCGGCCAGAGCCGCCGTTCGACAAAGGTCGATGGTGAATTCTGTATTTATTGGCTTCGCCGCCGATGCCCAATGCTTCCGTACAATTGGATCGTTAGTAATATTATTGTGGGAAAAGCGATTTTGTTTGCTCTTTGACTTTCAATGTACGTTTTATTGTTACAAATTTGGGCTTCCCTCTACATTTACGACGTCGTATATCGCGCTTAACCTAAAGCCTTTAGTATTCTAGGCTGTTATAATAAAACTCACTGTGTGTACAATTTTTTTGAATTCGATTTAACAAAAATGTTTTTTAAGGTAAACATAAGAATCGCTGGAGGGATAGCTCCGCTGAGAATAGAGTCATAGGTGATTATGAAGTTGAAGAATGGAAAGATGTCGGTAAGTTTGTGTTTTTAATCAAATAATTTGTCAAATATTAATGTAAATAACAATTATTGTTAAGTATTTTCTTATTACTGAATATATGCTGTAACCACATTTTATAGGAAAAAATATATTTAATATGTTTGTCTTGGTTATCTGTGTTATACCGATATTGTAGCTTTTGTATATGTATATGTATATCAACACCACCGATGCTATAATTTTTCAATGTAATTTTTTTTTAGTTTTCTGCCTTTCAGTTTTAAAAAAAGAAAGTAGATGAGAAAAAAATGAGAAATAATATAGTAGTTAATATAAAATAAATGCACATTTTATTTAAATATTTTATTAATAAATTATTTTTGTGCAGATTACGAATCGACACAGTCTTCAAGTTCTTCAACGATCCATGGGGTTGTGTATTGTGCACTCACCATAGCACTTCTTAGCTGACACCTTACTGTCTAATCAATGAACTTAACATACATAGTGCCAAGTAACTTTGAAAATGTGAAACTTTTATTACGCAAACTTAAATTGGTTATTTTAATAAGTCGTTACTTATAGCTGTTAAAAGTGTATATAGTCAGTATAATAAATGTGTAGTTTCTGTTTAATATTATATTATATGTGAAATAAATTATTAAACATCGAATAAATCGAAAACCCAGTTTGCTACTCTTATTCATTAAAAATAAACTAACTACGTGTGGCTTGTAGTTTCAAGATACAAGTAAAATAAATTTCCTAAGGAATAACTGTTATAACTTAAACGATTTTCAACGAAGCGAATTGTGCTATTTAACTATACTTGGAGATATTTTGTTGTGAATGTAATTTGATTTGGCTGTTAATTTAATTAATTTTGCACTAAGATCCTAAAGCTCACTAAAAGCTCTATAGAGATAGACTCTATTGTATGTAGATGTGAATTGATTCGTATCTTTATAAAAGACTGATAGATTTTACGGTAATCGTGCCATATCTTATCTGATCGGAATTCTGCTATTTGTAAGCCAGTTGTACATATCAACTATTAATATTATTCATTTCATTTATTATATTATATATTTATTTACTAAATTTTTATTCTAACATCGAAACAAAAAATTAATTAAAAATAAAAATTGCGAGCCATGAATTGTTTAATATAATAAAAAATATTGTTTATAGAGACGTCCAAGAGGGCCTGTGATAGCGTCTTAACGTTGAACTTTATATAAGTGTAATTGAATAAAGCGTCACGTAACGTTATAGCATAATATTATACCTTATTACTAAATCATTATTTTATAATGTCTCTTATAATTTTGAAATTCAGCTTCGAAAGCTCTACAATACTAATTGCCCTCATATTTGATTTTCAAAGCGAACCGAGCTCAACTTTGTAAGTGTTCAAATATTGTAAAACTTTAACATCCACTCTAAAAATATACGTATAAAATATCTAAAGATATAAGTTTGGCAAGTGAATATAGTCAAATAACGGACATAAGTGTTTAATGTAAAAAAATCTATGTATATATGTATATATATATTAGTTTTTTAAAAGAAAAACTACTGTGCTTTCAAAAAAATTTAATAAAAATTTTACGATTTACCATGTAAATGAAATTGTAACAGCAAAAACAATTTGAAACTGTATTTAATTTTCCTGTACATACAGATATATAAATGTATAAATTATTCATATTATTCTGCCAAATATAGTGCAATATTTGTATATAAATCTTAAGTATTATTATTTGGCAATAAAGACAATATGGTGTGCTTTGTAAAATAAATAGTTATGTTATTATTCGTAAACAGCCTTACGTATACGTACATTAACATTGTAATAAAACTTAACTATGTCCATATAGATTTGAATTTATCTTTCTCAATGTAGTAGTCTTAGAATGTATAGAAAAAAATTATTAATTCTGTTTAAAAATATATATATATATATATTATGTTTTAAATATTTCCTTACACGATTTTATTTTGTTATTAATCTATATGTATCGTAACTAAGTAAAAATAGAATCGTGTTAAACTAATAATAATAATAATATAGTATTTTCTAATTCAACGTAAATTGCATATTTTTATTATAACAAATTTATTTTAAAAAGAAAAAACAATATTGTTATAACAAATTTGCTTAAGAGCTGAAAACAACGTAATCATATATGTAGGTATTAACTAGTACCTTTTAATATGGACTCCATATCCTAGAAACACATATCCCGAAGATACGATTCATTGTTGAAGCTCTGACTACCTAACTATAGTAATCGTTAGTTAGCTGTTTCTGTAAAGTTATTAAATAAATAAACTTTTATATAAAACATAAAGTTTATAATTTATCCTTTATGCATCTTGTAGTTTTGTCTTGTGCTTTCCATTAATAATATAATATAAATCATGCCTATATCAGTCGAAGCGTTCGCGGCGTTGAGTTCCGCCACTTAAAATTCAATGTGTTCAGAATTCGGCGGAAAATGGGGAACTCTGGCTATCCTGCTGTATGCGGGATATAGCGTGAAGCAGTTTTTTTTTTGTAATAGTTACATTCATATGAGCCCCAAAAAGTCTATTCACTAAATAAACAGGAAGTAAAATATGAAAAAGAAATAACATTTAAAATATTCTCCACGAGGAATCTCATTTAAAGAAAAGCACTGACAAATACCCTCAAGGCGTCTTATTATAGTACGCAAACTATTCCCGCGACCTACTTGTGATAATAGAAACTAACACTTTGAAACTTTCATTTCTTGTCTGTCGCATCTCTATAATTCTCATGCATTACATAGCCAACAAAAAACATGAAATTTTGGCTTGCAAAACCGCTATTGTTTCCAAAATTATTACACATTTATCTTGGTGAGGCGTGTTTTGCATAAAATAATAGCCGAGGGTACCTGGACGCTCGACTGACTGACTGACTATACTGAAGCCTTAATGCACTTACGCCAGCCAAGTCTGAGAGTAACTGACGAGACTGAATATAGCTCGACTGGTTTTTAAATTTAGAGGAGGCATCGTCGGTTCTATTCATAACTGCATGCGATGACAGCCGCCGCCCGGGGGACGGACGCCTAACGTGCCTTCGCTCTGGAAACCAACGTTTTTTATAAAACTTTTTACAGATTTTTTGGGTTTTGATGCACACAACATAGGCTCTCGTATCGGTCGCAAACTCTTTGAGGTGCGCTCATTTGCAAAATTTTTTACCAAGGACTCGTAAAATTCTAAAACAGATCTACGAACCGAAATGAAAATACATAAATAAAGCGAAATGGTAAATGTAAAATTTAAATATAATATACTTGCACTCAAACGTTTTAATGAGAGACATTATTTAATGTCCTATAAATCTTTATAAATGATCTTCTCATTATTTTTTCTGTTTATATTCTTACCACGAAGATTTTAATATTTGTGAGGATAATAATTGCTCGAGTCTATCTCGTTTGTAATTTATATTCATTTTATTCAGCAAAAAAATATTATCTTATTCAATATTTCAAGTAGTTAGAATGAATATCTCTATATCTATGTACATATAAAGTTTACCTGCCACCGATTTCAATTCGACTGCGCTAAAAATTAATAAAAAACTAAAAGACTGAAAAATAGGATAATAATATTTTATTACATTTTCATCGTTTAAGTCTTTTAATAAGACGCCCTCTTTCTTAAAAATCCTTTCTTACTTTCAATTAACCAAATATATATAATATTAATTATTTGACAATATTAAAAACAAACTTTGTAGAAATACTTCCAGTGTGGCCACATATAAGCTAACTATCACATCAATATCTATTATTCGATAGATAAGTTCCAACTAGATATTGTCTTGTTCCATTTTAATTAGATACTAGCCTTAGTTATAGCTTAATAATTCGACAGAAATACGTTATATCTTTAACATTATGTGTCAAACACCGATAAACTAAAATAAAAAACGATTATATTATTATATCTGTATATATAGAATTGTTAACCATATTCCATAACATCGTACATTATTTAACAGTAAGTAGTAACACAAGAAGACTGTAAAACTTTTCCAGACGTATTTATTATTACAAGACGTCTACAAGAATATCGATTTTATGCAAAATGCAACTAAGTTCCTTGCCGTGGGTTGCCTGTGCACCATATTAGCCGTAAACCGCGCTCTCCTGCCCCGCAACACCCCACGCTCTATTATAATATGAGACACCAATTTATCACACCCACTTATCACTCGATCGTTGTAAACTACTTTAATATTACCAATTTTATGGCACAAGGTTATTAAAGTTCTTCTACATTGTAGAATTATTAATAAAATAAACCATTTAATAACGTAATAGGGGATGCTTTATTGCTTTTTAATATTTTCATTTCATCAAGGCAAAAAGCTCGGCGTTGAGTTTAGCCATTCAACACGCAATCGAAAATTCGTCGGAAAGTGGAGAACGGAGTGTCTTAACCCTAGATTCTCTGCGTGCCTACTCTGCTGAATGCAGAATTCAGCGTGAAGCTGATAAAAAAAAATTAAGCATTTATTAACATATTCATCGTCATTGTTTAATATTAAGAATATGTCACATTATATTGCTAAGTTGTAAGGAAATAAAATACGCGCCTCACGAGGGTTCAATCAAGCAAGAAACATTTCTTTTTTTATAGCCGATAACCTCGTATAAAAGAAAAGTATAAAAATAATAAGGTGTTGAGAGGGAGAATGGAACATAATAACGCCCCGTCAAAGTCATTGTCCAAGGGGCGTACGTTAAAAAGCACTTAACTGCTTTGAGATTACACATACAATATATTAGATATATATATGTATACATATAGACATACTGCTCTGCTGCTCGACGAGTGATATGTAAAAAGGTTACATTTTACTCTCTTTATCTACGCTTTATCCCGCACACAGCAGCGTAAGCAGAGGGAATTTAGTGCTAAGACACTGCGTTCCTCATTGTCACACAGGGAGAAATAAATATTATATTTCCTCGAGTGGGGATCGAACCCACAACCAGTTGCGTTTACAGTCTCACTTTGCGCCCCTGTCGACGACGACGACGACTTTCATTTCATATGATTTGAATTTCACGTTTCCTTGAACGGTAAAATCGTAAAGAAGGATATCGATGACAGTTACAATTTTGTTTACAAGGATTTATCTGCGACCGAGGCGGCGTTGAGGCGGTAATGCCACGATTATTGTGTTCTGGACCTTTGGAGATTACACAATCGGTACCTCCCCACGAGTCGCATTTTGCTTTTACAACTAACTTTGTTTATTATATTTTATTAAACTACTTAAATTATTTTACAACAATTTTAAATATTAATGCTAGTCGTGACGCAGAGGCACAAGGGTGACTGTGAACACGACAGGTTGTGGATTCGATTTCCATTTGAGGAAATGAAGGTTCCAGGTTCCCTTTGACTACACTTCTGTGTGCGAGGAAGAAAACCCTACCTTACTCTACTGTTTTAAAATAATTATATTTTCTATTAATTAATGTAGCTTTGATAAATAATTTTGAGTAAGCAAGATTTTTTTTGTATGCATAATAAGTAATAATAATATTAGTAGGTAACATTAGTAGGTAGGTAAAGTAAAAATAATAGTAGTAGGTAACTGTAATTTGCATCCTTCTCGATCGGTCCGCCATTGAACCTCTTTAAATATTGATAGAGCCACATTAAGCCCGATTTCCTTAATTTATATTCTTGTCAGATCTACGTATCTGGGTCACGGTCATGATGAAAAAAAATTAATTTGAAAACTATATGAGTTATATCTTAACCAAAAATAAACTAAAAGTATTGCATACGTTTTAGTCTCCTCTTTATGAATATCACTTTACTACTTTTTTTAATCTTCATCGCTATTTTTCATTGTATACAGATAATACAAATATATATATTATCTTCTTTAAATCGTAAACATTTTTAATATAAAAGGCGGTATGACAATAGCCTTTGCTTGTATAATTTCGCTGCGCTATAAAAACTTTGTGATATTCACAATAAACGTTTAAACCATTTATTCCTAAATATCTTTTGCAGGCACTTCACCTATATTTGTCACGGATTTTCATCATAAAAATAATTTTTTGTCCATCACATTAATGACGACACCAACATCAACATTTTTTATGACTTCCCACCATTAAAATAATCACTTCCTTGCCGCGGTGCATTTTGAAATGAATGTACATAGATTTTATGGAATTGTGTCCACTTATGAATTGCTATGAAAAAACGGTAAAAAAAAATTATCAACCAATATAAATATATCTACTATACTATTTGCCTAAATCAATATATACTAAGTCATAGTTAATTTATGAAACTGAAATTGCTGTACCTGTTAATCTCATCTGTAGGTGTACATATTTACAGTTAACAAAAAAAAATGTATTTTAATACTTTTGGCAGTGTCATAATTTAAAAGTTTGATTACATTTTATTTACGTGAAAGATTTGTTTCGTCAATTGTAAAGTCCCATAAGTATTAAAATGGTGCCTTCAATCATTTCTTGAGTTATAAATTGCGACATGTATGTGTAAAAATTATAATAACAATAATAATTACGACGAGGATTTCTTGCAATATTAAAATAGCGATACTAAAGATGTGTGAAGTATCTGCGCGATAGCTGCCGTAATCTGGTTTATATAATAAAAATATAATTAGTAATAATCTCATTATACTATAACAAAAAAAATTATTTTAGTCGACTTTACACGAAATGTTGTACATCTCGTTACACTTCTTAATTCGTCATATCTAAATAACGCGTTTTTAATTTTTATTTAATAACAAGCGACCCGCTTGAACTTTACAGTTGTTTATTTTCTTATTTAAATTAACTTCATATTTTGATAAAATTGTCGTTTTAAAGACAATTTTGTATATATTTTTTATCTATGAACGAATGCAAATAAAATAAAACACAGTTAAGGGAAGTTTGCCAAAATACAATAGTGAAATTGCAACGTCTATAAACGCACAGACAAGTAGACAAACTAACAAACAGACAAAAAAAATAAAAATCATAATTTAAGAGCATTACTAGATTTTCCCAGTGATAGATTTTTTCACATAACTTACACGTACAGAAAACGATAAGTTAAAATTTTATTATACGGGTACCTATAGATATCCTCCCGCGTCTACGTGAATCTGAAAGACGTCGCTGCCCATTGTTTCAACGGATTTCACACAGCCGGCCTTATTATATAGGAGATTGAAAATATCAATTTCTGGGACAGTGCCAACTTAATTTGCAAGCAGCACAATCTAATGAATAACGGATAGGATAACGCTGTTGTGGAAACCTAAATAATCTATTTAGCCTTTCAAATACAAAGTTATCATCACTCAATATAGTTAACAGATTTGTTATTTGAAGATAAAAAAAATTAAATACGATACTGAAAATGAAAATACGGCAAAAAGTGGTGAACGGAGTGTCTTAACACTAGGTTCCGTTTGCCTACCCTACATACACCGTCAACGTGCTGAAACAAACAAACTCCATATAATGTACTGACAAAAAAATATTAAAAGAAAGCTGAGTAAAGTTCTGTTTTCTTTTATTCTTTTCTTCAGCGAACCTTATTCGTGAACTTAGAATAAGCCGTCGGTTGTATTTTTCATTTGGTATTTCCAACCAGCTTTGGACGCTGTTCCAAAACGGATTGGTAAGGAGAAACGCGCATCCACTAAAAATTCGTTGTGAATTCAATTCTACATCGAAGTTTTCCCTTACGCTTTGATGCGATAAATCCTAATAGAATTTCCATATGAAAGGATTGGAATATTTATATTAAATACAAATATACTGAAAAAAATGTAAATATACATAACTTATATGATTTTTCAAGTTTTTCATCATTCATCAAGATTTAAATTTAATTGTTAAACTGAAAACCTAAGCTTTTAAATAGTCTTGAATCACAAATAAAAAATGATATTAATCATATACTTAGGGAATTTATGAAACGAGGGTCCTAATTGCTCGCAAATGACAGAGACCGTGGAGGGTGGTCCGCCTGGACCATTAATACTTGTTACGTGGAAACATAAAAGGAATCATTCCTGTCTTTCTGGAAAAATTATGTATTCACCTTAAGTAACATTTAGTAGCGTCTCGTCCTAACAACCTAGGTTAGGTTCTTATGTATAACTAGAGACCTGCGTGTGATTTAAAATATTATGATAATATATATTTAATATTATTAGCATTTTAGTATGGTTTTCTTTATTGTTACACGCGGATTATCTAGTATAGTAGTCTTATCAATCAACAATAATTTTATCAAAACTGACATTTTGTAGAATTACGCATTTGTTTCAGTTATTATTTATTGTTTTTATTTTAGCCGTGTGATCCCGGCTTAGAATAAAATCACCCTGGTACTGTGGGTGCGTTTCGCATTGGCCCCGGCACCCAACATCCTCCACCTTAAAGACCGGCAACGCACCTGTGGCTCCTCTGGTGTTGCATGGTGTCGTGGGCGGCGGTGATCACTTACCATCAGTTTCCCGAACGCTCGTTTGCCTTATCCTCTCCCATAAAAAAAAATAAAGAAGGATAAAACATTACTAAATACAACATACTTTAAATATATTAAGAGCCCTTACATACTACATTATAGCAAAAAAGAAACAATGTACGTGAAACGAAAATACAAATTATGTAAAATATTTTCTCATATTACAAATCACATTTCATTTTGCTCTGTCGGAGGCCACTATCTTGCTGCTGTTATGTTACACACGCCAATTTGCGTATTACTACGTAGAAATTTATATTTTTCTCTCACCTCGCACAGTTGAGCTGTAAATATATCTATGTTATTATTACTACCGTAGCTATCGATCGATAAGATCGCTAGAATAATATTTTATTTTATTTTGTATAAAGCCAGTCGTGAGGCAGCAGCACCAGCGTGTCACTGCAAAAGCCACTCTTGAACTCTTTACGACCCTTCAAAAAATAATAAGTACATAGAAAAATGCTGTGCTTAGATTTACACAAAAACACATCATATCACTTATTTTTTTTAATTTCCACCAAAACGCCCAGGCTTAGCTCGCTCTTGGCAACCAGAAAAAGTAATACCTATTGTAGCGCAGTTAATACGCAGAGACGACAGCGAGCGCGTAATAGTGGCGCACCTACGTTTTTTTCCACTTTCGCATGTAAAACGGTGTTTTAATAAAACCGGATCACCGCGTCCCGCCTGAATATTGTCGCAGATATTTCAATATTGGTGGGATTAGCAGCCTATTTAAACATCTCTCAATGCCCCATCCGCCATATTGGAATACAATTTCATTCGGAGCAACCCCCCAGAAAATATTTACTGAACGTTTTTAATTTTGCGCCACGCATTATTGTTATTTTTTTCCCGTCTAAATTGAACTGGCGTGTTGTATTTATTTTTCATTTGTTTTTATCCAAAATATCTTTAACATTCAGTCTAAATTGATAAAGTGAAATTATTTGTCACATATTTATTCAACATTCTATATATAATATAGACTTGTCACAATATATATCAAATATGAATATGTATCTATGTATAGTAAAACTGTAAGTCATCGGTGTCTGTACATGGAAGATATAATATATGAAAAAACCTATTACTCCAACCAATATTGATGTAAAAGAGCTCAAACAATGATTTTTAAAATTAATTTTCTTCGGTTTGTCTGTCTGTTTGTTCACGCTAATTGATTTAAATGCAGTTTTCACAATTATATTTTGGCAAACACCTTAAATTACCTTAAATTTCGTGTTTATTCTATTCTATTTCAGTCGGTTCATAAATAAAAAGTTATGTGAATATAAGTAATTGTATACGTATCTCCTATATAGCAGGGTAGGCAGAGAAAACCTAATGTAACGCTTCGTTCCCCACTGCTATCTTTAAATGATAATATAATATATCATAAAAGTAGATGCGAATATAAATAATTATGTATGCGGGCGAAGCCGCGAGCGAATATTATATGAATATGCTAATTTTAATAAATAGTTCTTGATGTTCAACCCCTACGCAGAAGGGGAGTTTCAAGTTTTAAGCCTACTTATGTATATCTGTGAGCACATGTTGCGGCATCGTAACTGTCAACCGGACCAATTTAAACGTTATTTATTTTAATTCACTCTGGTTCTAGACCACGTGTTACGAAATTTAGTTTAATAGCTATAATAATAATATATAAGCACATCTCTTAGATAACCTACACTATATATATATATATATATTGTGGCTTCGATCCTCACTCGGGAAAATGAATTATTACTTATGAATATTTTCATTTATACGCTCTGACACCAAAGCAAAATCCTGGCATTGAGTTCCGCCACTCAACATACTTCGCCTCGATAGATACGTCGGAAAGTAGGAAATGGAGTGACCTAACACTACATAGCAGAGTAGGCAGAGAGAACAAAGACACACATACAGCGTGAAGGTGATTTATAACCAATGACATTACAAGCATATGTCGATGTTCAACTTGGTCGTTTCGGTTACGGTTTAATAGCGAAAAGTCTAGACTAACATCTCAAGAGGTTATTGCTTGACTGTTGAAAAATAGAGCCGAATGAATAAATCTATAACGCTTGAGACGTTGCGCTTCGTCATAATTTTTAATAATATTTTTTTCTTGTCTAAATTTTATTTTACTTAAAAAAAATGTAAAATCAGCTCAACTTAGCAATCGGTAGTTTGGCGGAAAGTGGGGAACGAAATGTCTGAACACTAGGTTCCCGCTGCCTACCATTTTGTGTACGGGATACAGCGTGAAGCTGATTGCACGCAAAACAATTCGTTTGAATAAAAAAATATATAATTGGTAATAGAGGTCGTTGTAGCGCAGTGGCACAAGGGTGTGACTGTAACGCGATGGTTGCGGGTTCGATTCCCACTCGAGGAAGTGAAATATTAGCTAACTATAATAGTTCCATTTCCGTCGCTCTGGTGTCGAGGCAAAGCGCGGCGTTGAGTTCTGCCACTCAACACGCAATTACTCCAGAATTCGCCAGAAAATGGGAAACGAAGTGTCTTAACACCGAAGTTCCCTCTGCCTGCCCTTCTGTGTGCGGGATACAGCATGAAGCTTATTAATTGGTAATAAATAACATGATACGAACTAAAAGCTCACCAGTAATCGACCTTTTAATATTAATCACACAGGTTGTTCGAGGTTCCTCAGGGTTTTGTAATGAGTTCGGCGGGAGCAGTGAATAAACTACGGCCGCTCGCGCCATATATCAGCACCGACGTTTCATATACTGTCTGTCGTGTTGTTATCAAATTGTGTGACTTTTATTGCTTATGTTTTATCTCCCAATGTTAAGACACTCCGTTCCCCACTTTTCACCGAATATTTTTCTTATTTTATTTCATTGATTATATCCTAGTATCCCAGACTGACATCTAATATATTAATATGATAATTGACATTTGTTCACACACGTTAATAACTTGCACGGCCCGTCTATCACGAATTACTAGTATGATGATTTCCTGAAAAAAAACCTTTTATTAAAAAAATTGAAATAAACATGTGCAATAAATTTAGAATTTCATAAATATTCATCTTATTTAGTTTTTCTTTCTATTTAGTCTTTCAATTAATATACCTAAATAATTTTGAATCTGCAATATATTTTTATAAGGCACACATCACATAACAAACAGGTCATGAAAATATCAAACCGAAATAATGTAAGTTAATCGATATGCTATTGAAATTACAAATAGATAACTAAACCTTATCTAATAATAAGGATTAACTATATATTTTAATATTAACGTAAGGGAAAAAGTTTCATTTAAATCTCCAATAAATTAAATTATCAAAAAGATTTCTTACGGTTCCTGTTCCTAATTCTCGCTCTCGCTGTCGCTGTCGCTCTCGCTCTCGCTCTCGTTAATATATATATATATATATATAACTATAAATGTAAAATGGCAGTTTTTATCGCAACGTGTGTGTTGCTGTAAAATATTTTAGATTATTATTTATGACATCGTTCCACTTTGACGTGGGATACCGAATGAATAAACGAGGAAGAAGGCTGACCAGCGCCGCCTACTACTCCACGTCCATTAATCAACAGCAGCCCATTTCATAAAGTGACATTTTCATTGTTACGACGCCCCAAAGTTGCTATTTACTCATTTTATGTTCATAACTCCACTCGCAACTAAACCAAGCGAGTCTAATAATAAAACCACTAATTAGTTCCGTTCCAGACAATGTGTCCTCATATGAGTTCTATTGTGAATATTTTTTTTCCAATATGACCGTAGTTTTCTCATCTCGCCTCATAGAAAACGTGTTACCAGTCTTATACGTATTTGACGTACATTTGAAATCGAGTACACCGTTTGATATTCATATCAGAAGCGTAAAATGAATTGAATACTCGTTATATATTTCAAAAAGTTTCATCGTTATTGGTCTAGACTGGAGTTTTCTCTAGAACAATTTCGTAGAATGTCCCCGTCCATGTAAATCATATAATATGTGTTCATCAAGCAGCCAAATTTATACCAAAGCTCATATCTAACCTAGGCTAACTTAATCAGCTAAATTGTCGTTGGAATTTGTATTCAGTATTCATTTTATTACCACAGTGCCTAGAAGCTATATACTGTCTGAAACTGAATGGAAAACAAGACAATATTACATACGTCGTGAAAAATATTTACTTTAACATAATATATTATATTACTGTATTGTATTGCTGTATTTTGTATTTAAATATTAGCAACGAGCTAGAACTCAACGCCACCTTTTGTCGCACTGCAGCGGGGAAGAAAAAATAATTAATTTACCAATAGTAGGTATTTATTTGGATACACGACAATCACGCTTGCAGTCAGATACTATCACATCTGTTTCGGTGGATTTAATGTGAGTATATGGTTTCGTGTACATATATATACTAAATTATACGAACATCTCGAGTAATTCTACTTAAAAACAATATGGAAATTAAAAGCCTTAGTCATTCCATTTTGCAGCCCAAGGCGCAGGAAGGAAAATGCACCATCCCATTTTCTCAACGTAACTACGTTGGACGCTACGTACAATGAAATGCTTTTAAAACGTAAAACAACATGATTCGTATAATAATATGAAAGTAATTTTGCGCGACCGAAAATTCAAAACATATTTGTGAATAGAATCGATATTAATTTCTTTACAGATACTTTCAATTTTTTATTTCACCCGGAAGATATTATTTTCCTAAAACTATACCTTAATGTAGCTAATTTTTAGTAGTGTATAAGATTTTTGTTGCATTTCTTAAAAAAATAGTTGTAGTTTTGAAATAGAAATAAAAGATGGAATATATATGTTGTAAAAATTTTCATTGTGGCCCACGGGTATGTTTGTCGAAATAACATGATAGATACGAGGCGCCGCTTTGGGCAGAACAGAGAGGACGATTTGATAAATATCTAGAAACTTTGCAGCGCGCTCGCGACAATGCTTTTAGAAATGTAGAGACACAATTTGTGTTCGCTTCTCTCGCCCGCAGCTGTAGATACTTCATGCATCTACGCGCTTTCCTTAAAAACAAAAACGTCATCCTTACCTTTTTTTTATAAATATGTATTATAGTACGCCCGAATCTGGTTTTTATATGAAAATTATGTTGATGAATGTTAAAATACATGTAAAAAGAAATTGATAATTCAGTTTCACGCTGTATCCCGCACACAGCAGGGCAGGCAGAGGGATTAAGACACTTCGTTCCCCACTTTCTGCCGAATTCTGGAGCCATTACGTGTTGAGTGGCAGAACTCAACGCCGCTGAATGGATAGAATAACAATAAATTCATGAAATTGAAATTGTGCAATTTCAAAAATGTGTTAAATTAAAACACAACGAACCCTCAGTTCTTAGCCTGCATGTCATATGATATGCAAGCTGAGAAAGTTTATATTTTAAAAATGTTTAGTAGAATACTGGCTCAGCAAAACCGTAAACTGAGGTTGGCCATAATTTATTCCTTTGGCTATAGCTTCGAAAATTCGAACGCTTTTAAGCATCAACGAAATTCGTTAGTCACTGCTCCTTCTATTCCCACAAACCCTTTCGAGTACTCGGAGTTAATTGGATCTTTTGAAAAATTCTTTCCCGAATAATTTTTCATCTATCACTTTGCTCGTAATTTGAGCTTGTTTGGAGAGCAAACATGCCTTTGATGTAAAAATTTCAAATATTTAAGTGTTCCAGATATCGACGAACGTTTGTATTCTGAATCGTAGCAAATGTTAAAAATTACTATAAAAATAAGATTTTCAACAGTGCGAATCGATCTACCCACCAAGGTTCCGTATTAATTTCATGTTTGTGTATATCAACGATAACTTGACTTATACAAGTTGACAAATAATGAACTACAAACATAAGTTAATATAACAGGTATATAATAAAAAATATTTTTATGCTATACCTACAAATATCCATTTTTCGGATTTTTTTTCTGCAGCTTTTTAATTATACCGCAATTTTTTTATGATACAAAAAGAAGAAAAACGATGTACAAATGCTCGTATCTTTTAATTGCGTTGATTCAGATTTTTTTTCTGTTCTTAGGGACCATATACTAGATAGTTAAGATTTCAAAATTATGATCTTAATATATCCACAGATCTCGAGTTAAATGATCTTGACAGAGAGATATAAAGACAGACCGAAACAAAATGATCCTGTTCAGTTTTTTTTTCTTTTAAAGACTTGAATTTTCTCTTATATCTAAATTTAGAAAAAAATTATACGATATCTCATCAGTCGATGTTTGTCACAGAATCCATTTCCTGAGTATTACTGAGGCTTACAGAGCGTCATGCCATAATCAGATACAAATGCCAATAATAAAAAATATATAATTTTGTATACATACCCAGATCAAAGCCAGTGGTTAGTACTGTTCAATAACAGGTAAATTATGTGTGTCATTAAGTATGGAACTGTGACAGATTATTATACCTTTTTGATAATATTAATACTCTCTAAAATATTTAAATACGTATATATTATAGTTACAGTTAAAATTGTATATTAGAATGCTGTGAATTGATAAGATAGAGACTTTCGCTGGACATTTTTATACAATGAACTTTCTTGTTAAACCATTAGTCAGTTTCAAGATAGTTGTTCCCTCAAAACTCAAACACTAACGTTTAAACTTTAGCACTTTGGCCAACTTTCTGTCTAGATCGCGATACATATTAATATATTATCTTACAAAATGATATTATAAAACATGACGTTTTAAATTATATTTACTGAAATCTCTTCTCTGTATATTTAATTTTGATTGTGTTAGAGTATTTAATATATTTTGGTTTTTTTATGGAGGTAATTTAAAGCTTCAACATAAATAACTAGTTAAACTTAATAAATAATTTGGGCAACATAAAAAATATAGCGAGTATATTTGTGGGAATATTAGTAAGTTTCATTTAATATAAAGAAAATCAAGTTTTATTTTAAAGCTTAACCCAGCCTAGAGGTCAGCCGCGACTAGTTGTACGTTCGATCTCTATTCAAGGAAGTGAAATATTTATTAAAATTTATATGCCATTTCTTCGCTCTGGTGTCGAGGCAAAGAGTGGGCTCCAACATTCAATACGCAGTGCCTCCCGAATTCGACGGAAAGTAGGGAGCGAAGTGTCTTAACACTATATTCCCTCTGCCTACTCTGCTGTGTGAGAGATACAGCGTAAAGCCGTAAAAAAATATATTTCTACGCAAGAATCACTAATTATTTTCATTTTATCACCAACACGCGACATCGCTCACGCCACAAATGTACATAATATTATATATAATAATATCTAAAATTCACAAAACATATTCGTCTTTACAGCTTTCGTATGGGCACTTCCATGAAATTTCATGAGGTAACTTAGGCTTGTTTATAATCCATTGTTCACATCCACATACGATACGAGTCGTATATTGATCATACATAGCTGTGTAGCTGTGTCTTAAAATAGTGTCATTTAAATATTTTTATGAATTGAACATTTTTTTTATAGTTTTACGTTATACGCCGTAATTAAGAAGATACAGAAGGAATCTAGTGTTACCATGTTACCAGAGCCAAGAAATAAAAAATATTCATTTCATTCCCCCGAGTGGGAATCAAACCACCGCATTTACAGTCACACGCTTGTGCCACTGCGCCACAACGATCTTTTTCTAAACTCATTTTTGCAATTGTATAATACATACATACTTAAATGTATATGTAGTAACGTCAAAACGTCAAAAGTGAAGTAAACTAGATTCTTATGCTTATACTACTGTCAACGATAACTTACCGTCGACGATGTTTATATTGTATACATAGATCTGAACAAAACAACTCGCATGATCACCCCCCACCGCCGACCGCTCGCCGTCGCCCATCGAGACCTACTTTAAGCTGTGGTTCCACGTTATCATCGCACTTTGCCAAATAACGTGTACGCACATGTATGTACATAGGTGACGCGAGGCAAATCTGAAACTCACCTCTCACGGGTGGGGCTGCGACTTCCTATAATCCATTTAGGCGAACAACCTAGCGTCGTGTCAGAGTGATTGATGTAGGTACCTACAAGGCGATTCGAGCGGTGACTTTATCTGCCTCTGCCTACACAAAATGCCTTAGCTAATATGATCACAATATACGGCCAGCGCTGATAGCTAGCTATCGCATTCGCTCACACCATAAATCATGTAGAAATATAACCTAATTTAAGCTTTTATATTAAATATATGTTATTAGTGTAAATTTTGGAACTTTTACTTATTCAAACTTAAGTTGGTTTATAGCTTGACTTTGTATATAGCTGGGGCGATAGCAATTCAGTAATTTGAATCAAATCCAAAAATGCGCCAAAAGTAAAATCCGGCAAATATACGCACTAAAAATATTTTAGCACAAGCGTGTGACTGTAAATTGTAAACAGGTTGATGGTTTGATTTCAGCTCGAGGAAACGAAATACTTACTGTCTTCGCTCTGGAGTCGAGGCAAAGCACGGCGTTGAGTTCCATATCAACACATAATGCTTCCAGAATTTGACCAAAGCAAAAAGTATTATTAAGCTAGGAAAGTAGGGAGCGGAGTGTTCTAACACTATACTTCCTCTGCCTGGTTTAAATTAAAAAAAGAATAATTTATAACCTAGATCAAACACGTTACCGTAAGGACATCGAGATACTTACCGAGTTGGCAGGATAATATTTTTATCCTGCCAACATATTTTATTGAAGCGACAGGAATAATAATGATAAAACGAATTAACGGAGCATTAAGTATTACCGTGAATATCAATGACCAGGAGACGGGGTATTTACGGCAAGCTGATGTGCCCGTAGAACCTTTATCTGTAATACCCAATGAGATTTATTTTATTTAAGCCTTGGCTTGTTCACTTTTATTTTATATAACATTTATTATCTTTGCCCTATAAAAATATAAAGAATATCCAAATATCTATTTACGAGGTTCAATTTTAAGTTTTAATCTATAAAGTATCTTATGAACGTTCCCATAAAATGAAATTTACTAACACCAAAATGTGACAGCTTTGTACAATATATCAAAGAAGCCTCAAGATTTTCTAACAGTAAGTAAATATGGCTTACACTGAATAACTAAATATTTATGATGAAGCGAGATATGCATTTATTATTTGAATGTACTAACAGTTATTAATAAAACACACACTAGTGTGACTGCTATCAAGTAATTTTTAGGGTTCCGAACCTCAAAAGGTAAAAACGGAAACCTTATAGGATCACTTTATTGTCCGTCTGGTCTGTCAAGATCCTCGGGACGTCATGGATGTATCAAACTGAAATTAATATCAAATTAAGTCTACGATCTTTTGGAGCTAAAGATACGAGAAGTTAAACATCGATTTTCCTGTATTTTATATGAAATTTGCCGCGTTATTAAAATCTATGGGGTCTTAGGGTAGGGTTTTTATAAAAATCTTCTCGTGAAGGTTCACGAGAAGGTTACCTACACTAATTATATATATAATAATATAATAATACAATTTGCCAAAAAATAAGGACTATAATACAAAAAATCAGAAAGTTTATAGATACTTCATAGAAAAAAAACCGGACAAGCACAAGTCGGGCTCGTCCAACGAGAGTTATATTATGGTGGAGAAAAACAACAGTAAAATCAGCTTTCAGTAACAACGCAATAAACACATTTCACATGTAAAACAAAAGGTTGAATAAATTCAAAAATAGCCTTTGTACTCTACGAGTACATACGTCGCGCCAATAAGTGCTCGTAGAACAGAACGTTTAAAGTAAAACTAACTAAACCAGCGATTTGCCGTAATGTTGCAGTTTCAAACTGCAACATCGATTGCAGCAAAACAAATACTTGTGCATTATCAGAGATCTGTGCAGGTTCGGGTATGCGGACTGAGTTAAACTGCTCGTACCTGCCATTTTTAATTTCTGAGATTGGATATCATTTATATGATTTTGTTTGTTTTATTGTTTTTATTTATGATCTACTGCTCTTGCTCTTGTGTCGAGGCAAAGCACGGATTTGAATTCCGCCAGTCTATACGCAATGCCTTTAAGATTTGGCAGAAAGTGGGAAACAGAAGCGTTTCGGAGTGTCTTAACATTAGAAAGTAATTCTCCGAGCTTTATTAGCTCGGAGAAAAATAATATAATATTGTATTTTTCTGATCGGCATAGATCAGTCATTATCCGCTTTTAGGATTCCGTACCTCCAAAAGTAAAACGATACCCTATAGGATCACTTTGTGTTCCGTCTGTCCATCTTTCTAGACCATTTATTTAATCAAGCATCAAGCTATAAATATAGCTTCTAAGTTAACGCAATCAAAATATTTTTACATCATATATATTAGAATAAAGATAAGGTATGTAAATTAACTAAAAGTTTGCTAAATCGACATATTCTATGCCGCCATAAATAGCTAATCCAAAGATATGATAACCGTATATTTCGTCCAATGCATGTAAGTATCCAATATAAGTGTTGTTTACGTTTATATTCCGTCCTCTAAGGCTTACTGATTTTATGCTACACTTTATGGCGCATCCGGTACAGGTCATAAAAGTAGACTTCCAAGTGATTGCGATCGGCCTACAGTCAAAATTAATCTATTAAATTGTGTGATTTTTGTAAAATTCTACTTATTAGTAATATGTATTGTACAAGGGGACCATTAAATACAGCGCTTAGGACTTTAAAAAATCATAGAAATATATTGTTTTTTTTTAATATAGAAAATACGTGGGAATTATATGTTTTAATAAATAACATCACTGAGGTGTGAGTCATTTTCACATACATACAATCTTCCCGAGTCGAGATCTGAAATCCGTGAAAAATCACCGAAATATTTTTCACCACTTTTATAATAAGCTTTTACACAAAATGTACTGCTTGTCTAATATAAACTATCCCCACTAAGCAACGTTGATTTGGATTCTTTACACCTTTCTATACGCATAATTCGATGAAACGCAAAACAGAAGCATTGTACTGTAGATAATAAAAAAAGAAACTTTGTTATATACCTTTTTTTAAAGAAACGTAAATGAATAAGCGTTACTCACAAAATATGGCTTATTATATTATTTTACGACAGTTTGATTAATGATCGTCGTATTGAATCTCTGTATACTAAGTAGCTATCTGCTTACAAACGAGGTCAACGTTAAATACATAAATACTACGCAAAATACAACAGGAAACAATATAAAATTAGGTCGAAACTCATAAAAGGAGATAATATATTTAAATTTATCTGATACATATTTTATAATATACAAATAATATATTTAATAAAATATCTTATATATTATGCAAAAATCTTTATCTCTTCTTCATATATCATTCAGATTCATATTATATACCGCATGTAGCAGGGTAGGCAGAGGGAGCCTAGTGCATAGGATTATGGAGACATTGACTTTTGAGTGGTGGAACTCAACGACGAGCATTGCCTCGCATCCCAGGGTGAAAAAATAAAAATATTAAATATATTAATTCATCGAATGGATATCGAATCCACAACCTGACGCGTTTCCTGTCACACCCTTAGACTATTGCGCCACGGCTGCCACCCCTAATGAATACTTACGTGTCAGTATAATTGTATATCAACGTAATTGTTGTTAATGCTTATTAAGTTTATGCTATATAACGTCCATTGCCTCCACATGTTAGGTATTGTCATAAATTATTTTCACAGATTTACTACACATGTACAGCTCTATATACGCTAATATCCTATATTTTAACACTAATTAGATATGAGAATGGCGTTTTTGGCAAACTGTTCACTCATTGCTTTTAATTCTGTTCACCTAAATATAAAAGTTGTATTTTGTTTCTTATTGTAAATCACGGAGATTCGTTGCTGAAGCTTTTCTGTTTTTTTCTTTTTCAGGTTATGTATGAAATTAAAGAAATTTAAAAACTATAAATATAGTCTTCAATTTTATGGATAAAATGTTTGTATAAAGCAAACATACTCATATATCTAGGTGAGATATAAAAATCATATTCCGTGACAGTGAATTAAACCTATTATTTGTTAACTATTTTATATTAATTGAAGACTTTAGATGAGATGAAATCGTAAATTCTCAAAAGCTATCGAAATCTGAATTACCATCTAAACTATGCGTCAGTCCATATCGATTAAGTTGTGTTTTCAGGTTTTTCTCGTATTGTCTATAACTATTTACATGTTCTCGTAAAATTTTCAGTAACCATTCGTGGAGCACAAAAGTGCATCTGTATACGTGATAAACCATGGGTTAAATTTCCAGTTGAGAAAAGGAAATGCTTAAAATTTTCATTTCTTTTCTCCAGTAACGACGCAAAGCGCGGCGTTGAGTCCAACCCCGAACACGCATTGTCACAAGAATTCGGCGAAAAGTAAGAAATGAATGTACCTTAATGGGAATGGAGTGTCTTAACACTAAGTTCCCAGGTTCCGTCTGCCTGCCCTGCCCTGCTATGTGCGGGATACAGCGTGAAGCTAGAAATATAATATATAATTTATGATTGCAAAAATATTGAGGGCGCCATGACGCAGCTTTATCAAATATGATCCGAGGAGAAGTATTAAGAGTACTTGTCTACATTTGTAGAGGTGTCTGCCAAGTTGTCCGTGGTCCTTTGAGTGTCTGAGGCCTTTCAATTGATCAATTTATATGAAGTCGATCCTGCCCTTCGAGTGCTTGAGATGAAAAGTTTGTTATCAACACCGAAGGAGTACTGTACAAAACCGATACTGTAATCTTATAAACTTTGGCAAACTGGACAACGTTGGTGACATAGTAACGTGAGTATGTGCTGTAATGTTAATATGTGTTTAGTACTAAATATATACATATATAATAAAATAATCTATATATAATAAAATTGTAACATATCGCTTTCTGTACATAGAAAATATCTGACAAAATTTTCTAATGAAGTATATAAGTAAATTATGTGGTTCTAGCGGGCGGGCCGTGAGTGTTTTAATCCTACTTATTTGGTGATGATTACCGTTATTTCTTAGATAATTAAAAATATTAATTTAGGAAACTCCTAACAGAGTTTGTATTTGATCTCGCTATTGATAGCACTAATTATGAAACTCACCAAATTAAAATATATATTAAAAATTAATTAGAAATTTATATTCATACTATTTATTATATTAAGGTTAAAAATAATAATGGCTTTGACAAATATTGTGTTCACTTTTTTTTCAGCTTTTCCGTAAAATATAAATCTCGTATTTATTTATCATTAAATCAAAATTAGCATCTTTAGGTAGAGGACCTGGTGATAAGAGATTACGTTCCCCATTTACCCCCTAATTTTTCCAGGCGTGAACTCTGAATGGCGAGATTTTGTCTTTGCAAAAAAAGAAAATATAAACAAAATAATAATTCATTCCCCCGAGTGAAAATCGAACCCAAGCCTCGTGTTACAATGACACTCTCGTGCTCCTGCGCCCCGACGGCCTCTAATTTAAAATTATTTTTTTAATTACTCGTGAAAAATCATTTTCAGTATAATTTACATATAATTTTGAGTTAACCGATAAGAAGAATTTTTAATAAAGGAGATTTTTACCTGCGCCTCTTGAAATTCCATCGTTCTATGCAATTAGTCTATTTATTTTTGTTCTTACATCACGTTAAAACATTCATAAAATTGTTTCAAGTTTTATTGCTAGCCAACGGTTGTCCGTAGCCTAGGAATGCTTTTTGAGAACGTCATCCTAAAAAATTACGAAAGAAGATTTTTTTTTCCATTTTCAATTAATTATGAATATTTCAATAAATCACAAGCGTGTGACTGTAAACGCGACAGGTTGTGGGTTCGATTCCCACTGGATGTAATGAAATATTTAATATTTCAATATCTTCACTCTAGTGTCCAGGTACATCACGGCGTTGACTTGCGCCACTCAACATACAATGCTTCCAGAATTCAGCGGAAAATAGAGTACAGAAAGAACTGTCTTAATGTGAATGGAGTGTCTTAAAACAAGATTTCCTCTACCTACCCTGCTTCGCGCGGGGTAAAGTTTGAAATTTAAAAAATATATAAATACAAATATACTTATACAAAAAAAGTATAATGTTTAATTGACTAATTACAAGTTCGGAATCACCCTTCAGCTACCTACTTATGTCTATGTGAAGAGACTCCGCCAGAACGTCAGTAATGTGATACCAATTAAAATTTTCCATTTTGTGCGCGCTCGAATATCGCGATGTCAATCTACCCTGGTAATGTTTGCGTCACCCCGGTATAATTATTACAAATAGTATGTATGTATGTATGTATGTATGTAAATACGCTGGGAGTTTATTTCTTTAATTACAATGTTTTTTATTATTATTATTATTATTATTTTGTTATTAAATATGATCTCGAGGTCTACGTAGCACAAATGTGTAACTGTAAACTCGACGGTTGTAAATTCGATCGCCACCAGGGAAATGAATTATTGTTTATATTTTTTTTCATTTCTTTGCTCTGGTAACACGCAATTTCATTCAACACGCAATGCGTCGATAACTGCAGAAAATGGGTAACGGAGTATCTTATCAATAGGTTCCCTCTGTCGACGAAGCCTTTTCCTCTGCCTTTAAAGGCAAAAAAATTAATAATATACACACTTCCTGTTTAATTCAACTCAAGTATTGCATGTTCACATTCACAAAAACATAAATGCTTTACACTTACTTGTTTCTTAAAGTAAGATACATTTACGATATTATAGAAAATAGTTCGGAACTTTTAAGATTTAAAGGCCGTTTGTTCAACAGACAAAAGAAAGAAAAGCAAGATTTAGTGCTTGCAAGAGAGACGGTCGCAGCAAATGTATAAGAATCTCAGTCGACAAAATAACTTTTGTGCTTGCCTATTATTTTTAACATTTGTCAAATAGAAGCGATTCTTTGCAGAACTATGATTTATTTTACATTTACCATTTATGAAAATTCAAATAGTTATAATTAGTTTTTGTTTTAAGATTCTCTTTTAATATTATTGTTTTATATTGTATAATTTGACGTTGTATCCTGCACACAGGAGGGTGCAAGGCAGAGAGAGGGAAACCAGTGTTAATACACTATAATCTACATATTTACTTTCGAAGGCACCGAGATCGAATACTTAATATGAAGTGTATCGAAATGGCAAATAGGTCGATATCTACGCGTTGTGGCGTCACAAAATGAATCAGCAGCCCAGTGGTTGAACAAACGGCACGCAGCGGACCATAAATGTGGGCACCAGAACATTATCGCTTCCAACTGGATCGGCGCGAACACTAACTGTTAATAAACGTTGGGCCTTAACAAACATAAAGATAGCTTCTCTGATAGCTCTATGTGCTTTTTGATATATATATTATGATAATTTAGAAAAAGTTTGTAAGCGTGATTGTTTGTACACGACAACCTGATTGTTTTGGGCCCTTAAACACGCAATGCCTCCAGAATTTGGTGCCCTGCCCTGCTGTATACGGGATACAGCGTGAAGCTGGGTGATTGGATTGAAAATACATCCACAAAATTGCATCTTACAAGTTGTAGCAATTGTACAAAATAAATACAACCACTAAGTCCATAAGCAATTTTGAAATCAATTTCAAGATTTACGAACGTTTACTTGTATGTTGGATTTAGTAACAGGTGTCATACACATAAATGTTGCACTTTTCAGCTAATCCAAAATATTTCTGCTCAGCTCCATGTCCCTGTGTAGGTACAATGTATTTACACGGACGGAGTGTCTTAACACCGAGGTTCCCTTTGCCTACCCCCCTGTGTGTGGGACACAGCGTGAAATACGTGAAAAAGTGAAAATAATGATAAATAAAATAACCCCCAAAAGCTTTTATTACGATTTGTTCGGTGTATATTAATATTAACTATATTATCACACTAAAATAATCAATAAATTTTCCATAAATATCCTCCATCCTTTTAGATCATAAGTATTGGTATATTCCAAACAGGCGCAGTCACACGGGTGACGCTAGTATCTAAATAAAATTAATATATAATTACTTATTTAAAAAATGTATGAATATTTAAATATAGCGGGAATTTGAACCCACATCTCTTGGAATCGATTCAAGCGCTCTGACCACTAAGGCATACACTCGTAAGTATAGAATAACACTTTAAAAATGTCAAGATGATAATTATTCAAAATACTGTCCTCACTACAAACAAATTTAAGAATAACTAAAGTAACTAAATTTATTATTACAAAAAAAAAACAAATATTCGCGTAATTTTTCCCACTTTTACAACAACGAAATTGTAAGGTAAATAAATACACACTCCGAATAAACTTGCTGACGCTCGATTAATAACAACCGAGAGCTCTGTATGCACAAATCTGTGCAAGTTGGCTTGTTAAGCCTTTGTGCTGAATACGAGTACACGCCATCCACTCCATCATAATCCCGTGCTCGTACCTCCACAAAATGACTCGACTTTCACGCTCAAAAGCACAAACGCTTTTCTTAGGAAGCTACTTTAATGTTATGTAAATAGAGCAAAAGCTAGAGAACCGTCTTTTGCCATTCAATTATTACTCTTTAATATTTTAGTTTATCGTCACACCCACAAACTAAGTATAAGTGAAATGATCTTCAGAATTCCAAAGCTTAAAGTTTGCTAGTTCTATTTGCATAACTTATGCATAATATCTGTGTAATTACCGACTCCATTATTACCATTTATCTTATGAACGAACTCATAGAGGAAAGTGTTCGTTTCTAATCACAGAATTTGTTTTAAATGATCACGTTCGCGATGACCTCTTAGAGAATACTCTGCGAAAGGAATTGTAAAAATTTGGCACAAAAACAAAAGAAAATAGTCGGGGCGGTCCCTTAGGGGTCGTTGTTAGCCCTGGGACGCTACTTAAATCAAATGTTCGCCATTCAAGGAAATTATAAGAATAAGCGAGGGATTCCCCCTAGCCTTAAAGTGTTCCATCGAGTATGAACTTTAAATGCTTATACCAAATTTTAAGCTTATATTTTTAATTATATTAGATACAGCGGACTTAACAGACCAAGTCAGTTTTCAAGAAGAATGAATTGTAAAATATTTTAAAAAATAAAATATAGTCTACGTAATAGATTGTTACATAAAATAAAACCTTAAAATTGTGTAAAATTCGCACCGTCGGTTATATTTTTCGCCTTGGAGAATATAACTTTGTCTCACAACACACTTAACGGTCCTAATCCGCTTTTCCACTTGAATTTTAATTTATCTTATGACAACGAGCTTACTGGTTCGAATGATGTTTGAATATAAATATAAAAAAAAAATCTTTAGTCAAATATGACTTTGATCAATAAGCTTCCTTCGAAAGCTTACAATAATAATTCACAAAAGGTAAATGTAAAAAATATTTAAAAGTCATAAAAATGCTGCGTAAAACTTATGTCAATATGTATGTATATTGATTGATTACGTATGACAAGAGAAAAAAAAAATAGAATAACAAGCAAAGCTTGCGAATTTTCAACATATGTCGAGTTCTTGTGAAGCGGTTCCCTCTTTCCGGATATGAATAAAATTTTTAGATAAATTGAGAGCTCGTGAAAACGTGTCGATATCTTTATTTATTCAATGCTTTCTTCCTTTGAATGCTTTCTTTGGGCTTTCGTATACTTATTTTTGTTTACTTTTTAACATAGTTAAAGTAGATAATTAAGGAAATGTAATATAAATAGTACATATATAATATAATACATTTAGTAGTATCAGCTATAACACAGATAATACTTTTACAAAAAGCGTGGATTTTGACACAATTGGTGAATATTTTTATTAATATCATTCAAAGTACAATTTTTTTATTACACTGTCACCATATATACACCTTGAATTCAGTTTGTCATTTATAAGTATTATATATATAATATTAGTGAGTATCTTAACACTACACTATACATAATACACTATACATACTACATTATACAGCGTGTAGCTGATAAATACAATACAATAAATACAATATTTTCATCTTTTTGAGTTATTGGAATCTATTTTAGCATGTACACATCTTAGATTAATGAGCGACTCAATGTATGTATGTATGTAGATGCCGTGTTATGCACTTGCTTAACCGCACCTACAGATTTATGAGTACCCGGTTAGTACAATCTGTGTACACGATGATTATTCATTAGACATTCAAAATATATTACAAACTTGTTTCAATTTACCTCAAAAGAAAATATAAGAGTAAACTTTTTAAAACTTTTCAATTACGACTTAAAATTCCGTATTTTATTACTTTTCTTCAAGTTGAATGCTCTTATGGACGCATTTCCTTCGAGAACGTCTCTAGAGTTTTAAGGCGGTGTGGCGCCGGTAAGAATTTCGGAGAAAGCGACATACACCATCCGCTTAGTATTTCCTTCACGGTTCCGTAATTTCGTCGCATAAATGGCATAAACAAGACAACAGACAAAGTATATCGAAACATGTATATTTTGGATTGTAGCCAAAAGAATTTTCCGAATTGAAACTATAAATTTAACGTTGAAAACAGCGTTATTTACTAACAAGAAAGTGATCGTTATCTCCGCGCCGATACTGGATCAACCACTTCACAGCGCATAAAGGCCAGGCCATTCGCTGTGCTAGTTGAGTGTACGAAGTTTGTTAGACTTACTCAAAAATGCATATGCATAAATAAAACAGGTTATGAGGTCGTCAGATTGTAGATTCAATTTTCCAATCAATTAGATGAGTTGCCATTTAAATATTTATTCTAAATAGTTCTATTAATAATGTGTTAGTAGTGTGAAGTACTGTATAATTAATTAATATGTGTTTTATTCTATAAATAAACGCGTTAGAATCAACACACATATCGCATACAACTTTGACAAACTGTAGTATTTATATAGTTAATTATAAAAATATATATTTTATTATAACTTAATACCAAATATATTTTTATTTAGCATATGAGCCTTGTTTTATCTTGAATTTAGATAAGTAATAAATATATAACGAAAAGATGATAATAATATTTTAATAATAGTGCCGTATTAATTTTGTTATAAAGTACACATGAACTTACAGTAAGCTAATAAGATGACAGCGTGAACCCAAAGAAAACCCACTACGTGGATTAGATAAAGTATAAATATATAATTAAATTAGTACCGACTTGCCACTATTTAGATGATTGATGTTATTTACAGGTCGACAAATAAAATGCTTTTAAGCTTTAATAATACAGTAAGTTGAACTAAGGACTAAAGCTAGTCACGTTTTTTTCAGCCGTTCTCTCAAATTGCCTCCAGATCCATTCCTGTTGACAACTTTATCGAGCGGTTTTCGATAAATTGCGGCGAGGGAAAACTAAATAAATCCGAGAAGGACTTTAGATAAGGTAATGGCTTCAGTAATGTCTAGCGACTGCCGTCGCCATAATGCAATCGGAAACCAAGCGAACCGTGCACTACACACTGCTAAAACGTATCGAATCACGTTCCATTTTTTTCCTTAAAAAAAATAAAATAGATTTCCATTACCAAGGCCCTCTGCCCCGGAAAATTTGTTTGGAAATTTTTTAATATTATGATAGAAGAAAACACTGGAACGTGAAACCTTATAAAACTTTAGTACAATACAACAAACGATTGGTTACCTTTATTATTAAAAACAATCTTTTGTTTTGTGTTACGAATATTTATATAATAATAAATAAAAATAATTAATCAGCTTCACAGTGTATCCTAGATACAACAGGGAAAGTATAGGAAACCTAGTGTTAAGACACTCCGTTCCCCACTTTACGCCGAAGTCTGGAGGCATTACGTGTTGAGTGGCAGAACGGAAATGTCTCAACTACCACAGCAATAAGGTTCCCAAGTTTCTTCTGCCTATTCTGCTATATTGGGGATACAGTGTAAAACTAAAAAAATATTGATTTTTTTTCCTTTAAATCAAAACCATTTTGAGAATATACATTTTACGTTCATTTACTGTTAATTATAACTCGTATTATTGAAATTACATTAACGCATATGTTCATGTTAAATAATTTATAATTTGGAACTAGACACAGTAATATAATTTGTTCATTATATATAGAAGTAATAATTAATCATAGTTTATAAATATATCATAATTACTGAACAACGCTATTATTAATTAGGTAACAAATATCGATTTTAATTAAAAAATCGATATAATATTTATATATTCATTACTTAAGTACTTCTTATATACTGTTTACTGTACTATCTACTTCTATACCATAAAATAAAGAAGAACAATTTTTAAAAATATCATAAATAGACATAAGACGATTTATGTTTACCAGAAATCAATTAGCTCATATCTGTTTTATCTTAGAATTTACACATAACAAATTTCTTTTTAGCCTCACACTTTATCAGACGAAACAAAGTATTTAAAGGGATTTAGAGTTTTATCTTCATTCATTCATTCTTTTTCGCTTTTTACTTAAATTCGAGACACCGCACACGTTAAATAGTGAAACTCTACGACAGGCTTTGTTTTATCTGAACCTTACTAGTGTCAAGACACTCCGTTCCCGTAAAGATACTTCCGTTTTTCAATTTCCGCCCAAATCTGGAGGCGTTGTGTGAGAAGTGGTGGAACTCCACGTCGCACTTCACCAAGTTACCTGAGCGAAGAAATGAACATATTAAATATTACATTTCTTCCAGTGGTTATTAAACCCATAATGTGTCGTTAACACGACGAATAGATTAAATAATTTCAGTTTTCATTAAATCGTAGCAGTATCAGCTTAATTGAGCACAAGAAGATAAGAAATGAAAATAAGAACAAAAGATATTTTTAATTGAGCATGGGCGTTTAAGAAGGCTAATTCGAGGCAATGCAGGCAGCTTGCCCGGATGAAGGTATATGGAGTCCGCGGCAACTTGGATTAAACTTGTTTTTAAGTTTATCGCGGCTTTAATATTGTTCACAACGACTTAACGGTACATCTAAGCTTTACTTTCCAGAACTTTCCAGAACCAGCGAGACTATCACGCCGATCGTAATATAAATTATATCGGTCGTGATGCAGAACATTTTATTAGCAGGAAATTTGTCTTTTAACGATCTTCCATTTGGGTTGAAGATTTTAAATATTGGATCTTTATTAAATCTTTAATTGTCTTTTATATAGATTTAACTGAGATTTAAGTAAAAAATGCCTGACATAGAAAGAATATTTAATATCTACTGAAATTTGGTCATATATGTAATTTGTGTTTCTGTTTATCACAATTTTAATAAATATAAGTAACAAGTTTTAAACTGTAAGAATGTAACTTTGTTTTAAATTTAGAATTATATTTAAAAAACTGTATGTATTTATCTGTAACGTACATAAATTTTCCGTTTTCTGGGTCTTTTTACTTTTAGTATATTTTCTCATTTCGCCAAATTTCATAATTGTAAAACTCGCGGCGAATTTCATACAAAATGCAGCAAAAACGATACATAGACGCTCATATCTTTCGATTATATTTATTAGTGGTTTATTTTTTCTGTGCTCTATGGGATCATACATCTCACGATTTTTCATTAATTTCATATTAATTGTTAATATTTCCCATTTGCTTAAAATTTCCCATTAATTGTTTAATATCTCCACGCGATCTCGGCGTACGAGGAAATGGTCTTGACAGGCAGACAGACGAACAATAAAGTAATCTTAACAGGGCTTGGGTTTTTCCTTTTAAGGTACGGAACCCTAAAACTAACAAAATTTGCAATTAATTTAACTCACAGAATATTAACAACTTCCTCCCGACCATGGCTAGGCTTCAATTTTGGTTGAAAAGCTGATTATTTAATTGGTAGACATGTTGTATATTTATAAACGCAAATTGCTGATCATATATAAAGAAAGGAAACCATTAAAAACAAATTAACGAAAATTTAAGCTAAACAAAAACACAATAAAGACTAAAAACAACAGCGTACAAAATATCACAAATTAAGATTTTACCTATTTCTGCTTAAATTTAGGGAGTATACATAAGCGTGGACCGTAATTTGCTAAGATGTATAAACGTTTGATTTAATCCGGCACATTGGATTTCCCGGGTCGGCCCGTCGATTTACTTTTATTGCTTTTATTTCGCTTTACTGCACCATCCAGTGTTGTCTGACGGTGGTCCTGTTTTCGGGATCGTTAACAGTGAATGTGATAATCTTTTTTTTTTACACATTTCTAGAGTGAAATAATGACATTTGACGCTGGCGACGAGCGCATGTCGTAACGCTGACTAATAGCCGCAGATTAAAGTTGAGCTTTTTTTATTACCATAAATATTCGTTCAGTACGCCCCGACGCCGCCGATGCCATAACAGAAGGCATTATGCAAAACAAGCTTATATGTCGGGGGTGAAATCGCACTTCGTTATCTTTTCATTTGGCCTGAAATAACTTAGTAACTGGTTGTGGAACAATGGGCTGCGGAACAAATGTTTATTCTCCATACAATCAAACTTTGTCATAACTAACTTTCACGTTAGCTACGAGCAAATCTAAGGACATTCGACTATCCACGAATAAATGGTGTAATAATAGTTAGGTATAATATAATATACCACAAAATTTACATTAATATCTATCTACTGGCAAATACATAATGAAATCGCTAATAAATACGATTCACATTAAGTTAGCGTTGATTATAAAATAATTTTGAATAAATACAAAATGCAGCGTTGAAAAGGAAAATAGAAAAGGTATAGAAAATGCGTTTTCTATACCTTTTCTATTTATTTCTTTCAGCTTCACGCTGTTTCTTGCAAGTAGAAGTGTAGGCAGAGGGAGTCCAGTGTTAAGGTTCACTTCGCTCCTTACTTTCCTCCAATTCTGGAGGCATTATGTGTTGCTAGAGTGAATGAACTCAACGCAAATATTAAATATTTTATTTATTTTAGTGGGAATCGAACCCACAACCAGTCGCGTTTACAGTCACACTTTGTGCCCCTGCACCACGACTGGCCTCAAACCTGTAACCTTTTTCTATTTGTATAGGAAATTAATTTATTATATAATTTTATTACGAACGTTACGTAGATACATTTTCTGCAAACTGTCAGAACATGAAACCAGATTAAGTTGAGAATCGTGCAATTGAAATAATCTCATCCATTTGTAAGCCGCAATACCTATGTCAATTCAAAGTGAATTCCGACGAGAGAGTAGAAAATTCTTATCTGTCCATCACCGAGCAGCTCATATCTTCACACTTGATCAAAGCACTAGCGTAGGTCCCTTTGATATGTTTCTCTTTTTGCATTTGAAACGCAGTGTGTGGACTGTGACATGAGAAAATGAGGACACTATTATATTCCTTTTGTAATAAACTAGCTATTCGTTATCTGCACCTAAGTCTGGTCAAAGGCTTCACGGATCTACGAATAGTTCGTAATTCGTTGTCCCTAATGCCAGCTTCTGTTTCTGTGTAATTTTTTTCTTGATATTTTTTTTCTTTCATTTATCTTTAAAAATGAGGCGTGAATTACTAATAAATTACGTATTTAATTTAGGTTCAAATAGCTAATTGTATTTACTTATACATTTATTTTTTAAAAGTTCATGCACAATAAACTGTTCAATTACATATTAAGAAAGAATAAGAGCTTTTAAAATATAATAGAAAATAATTTTAAACAGCACATCTACCTACATACATTTTATTAAGATTCTCTTGCTACATAATAAATTAAACTTTTAGTGCACCAAAGAATACGTTAAAAGTTTGTAGTTTTTGAGAAAATTATGGGAAAGTGAACAAGTTCAAAAGAAATTCTTGAACTCTTCTGAAATATTCTTCACTAAACGTGTATTTATGTTTGAGAAATGAAATCATAATCTATTAGTTTACTCCCGTTACTTCCTTCGGATGGACTTTATATCCCTCTTCTATGCTACTTTCAATTACGAGTGGTTTTTCATAAGTAATTAAATCTTTTAATATAGGTAGGACTGTATAATATTATTATACGTTAAATATACATTGACTGTATAATATTGATATGCTTAATACATAGGTGGTAATTAGTCAATTTATAGATAACCTTCATTGTTTCCTAGTTCTGGGGATGCTTAGCAGGGTCTGGAGTCATATGAAGATGCTCACAAAGCAAATTAAAACTATGTTTCACATCAGGTGCTCTAGATCTTCAATTTTGTACTATTAGACTGAGTTGTCTCACATTCTCACCACTCACTCACCGGTGAATCCGATCCTAACTAATATTCGAAACCCAGTGGAATAATTCTCCACTTATATGATCCTCAGCCTCAGGATCGCTTGCACATCACACAATCATACGATGTCTTGGTGGAAGGCTCGTAGGCCACTGTCGAATTAGATAGATTTCTCCTGTGATACTCGCCGCCTCGCCTGACTAACAGGAGGATCACCATGACGCCTTCCATAGCTCCTCTACGTTAGAGGGAGTTGGGGTACAAGTTAAAACTTACCCACCTATGTATATGTTAAATATAATTTGAAATGCTGAATAAAATATATAATATTTTCGTAAATATAAATTAAAATGCTAATAAGCTGATATTATATTTGTAAATATACTCGTATGTATAATATACATATAAAAAATTTTTAAATACAAAAATAAACAACGTAAAGTATCAATTACATACATACGATATCAGATGGAGGTGTTGATACAAAAGGCCCACAAAATCGACAAACCAACTGTTTATGGAGATGGAAGCAATTTCGTTCTTTTGTGCGATAGTATTGCCCCTAAGTAGGCGGATTCCGGCGTCTCACTTCCTTATACAGGGTAGGCACTTTTCAACACACGCAAAAATTCTGTGACGGTATCGCGATAAAATGAACGTACGTATGTATTGTAAGTAATTTTAAAGGTTTAAATGGAAAATGATTTTATAATTTTTTTTTTAATCTTTTTGTTTGTAAACTTTTATTTTGAATAATATTAATTATCAGGCCATCGTTGTGATAGACTGACTGTAAACGCAATGGTTGTAGGTTCGGTTCCCACTTAGAGGAGTGTTTATATTTACATTATTTTCATTTTTCCGGTCTGGTAGACAAAGAACGGCGTTGAATTAAGTTACTCAATACTCAATGTATGAAAAATTTTACAGAAAGTTAGAAACTGCATGTCCTAACTCTAGGTTTCCTCTATACGACATCTACCCTGCAAGAAAAAGCAAAAACCCCTTTTTTGGGGTTCTGCACCTATAAAGGAAATAATTAAATTCTTATAAGATTACCTTGTTAACCATCTGTCAAGAACATTTATCTCGAGATCGGGTAGAGGTATTATGCTGAAATTATATATAATATAATTGAATGCTCCCTTAGACGACGGAAAAAATTAAGCTTCTTTATCACGTAATTAATAAATTTATGTATCATTTACATGTATTTTGTATGGAATTCGTCTGTAATTTATACTTATCAGGTACTACGTGGATCTACAGGTATAAAATTTGGCTTCTCAAATTAAGGTGAGAATATAGGAAAAGATCAGAAAATTTATACTTTCAATGGACATGATATATCCATTTCCTGAAACATACATATCCTGAAATTCGTACAGAATAGTCAGTGGGCCTGTCCGACTCGCACTTGACGATTTTTTTAAATATATCTTTAGATACTTACTAAACCTTTCTACATACAAATATATCTATTATACTATACCGAAGGATGGAACAAATTTAAGTCTTAACATTTTCAATGAACTTTAAATTATAACATAACCGTTATCAAGTAAACTATAAATATTCACTTCTACTATTTGGCATAAAATAATAAATTGTATCATAATATAAAAATAACGTAAATTATATACTGTGACGAGAATTGATAGTATTTCTGTGAACGATGTTTTTTATTTCACTTAATATGACTGTCTAAACCAAACGAAATGTGAACGAGTATCAACTTTCCACAGTATTTACACGGCACTGGCTGGCGGTTGTATATTTTACCATCCAATTTGGCTTCATTCATTATAATTTATCGGATTTTCAGACTTATGTAGGTACTTATATATATTTTTATAAATATAATTGATTTAGAAAAGGACCCGCTGAGTTACATGCGCCGGTTCTTTTCAGGTTTGAGACATGAACTTAATCTGTTGGTTGATGGTTAAAATTAACCAAATAGGTATTTTATCATTGTACTTCTTTTCTTAATGATTGAAAATAATTAAACTTTCCCTTTGTCTTATTACTCTAGTTCAGTTATTCAAGTTTTATACATATTAAACGCGTACAGGTAGTTCAATATGTAATCTAAACGCGTTCCATTGGAAACAAAACTAACAACAATCGACAGGTTTGTACGATTGAAACGTACAATAGGCTCATGGCCCTGACTGTGTGACGGCGAAGCGCGCCCTGTACAGAGTACATGTGATAGGAATTTATATTAATTTCCTGTGTCAGTCTGGCGGTGCAGTTGCAGTCGATGCGGCTAGCGCAAACTGCGGTTAGCCGGCTGTCCTGACCTGTTCCAGACACTGCAATGGACAGGCACATATAAACTCACACGCTAATTTTACCTCAACCACGGAATTTCTATTCACACTTTAGACTGAACATTGACTGTACAGAAATAGAACTTGAAATATCAAATACAGCTTTTGAGTTGTAGGAAATCCTGATTCCACTTTCATGAGCAATACCAGAGCTTAAATAGTTTTACTATTTTTAAACAAATAGAATGTACACTTTTCTTAAAATTACAAGATAAGTATATATTTTTTCTTAGTGCAATACAGTAATTTATAAATATAAAATTATCAATTGTCAATTTGTATATAATTTGGACATTGTATATACGTTTCTAGGGGAGAGTGGGACAACACTAATGGAAGATTGAAAATTTTCTGTGCGTAAATAAAATTACGAACTAGAACTTTTAACTACTATAAAATAAGTAGTGATTTATATTACTGTATCTTCCTTATATTATTAATGCGAAATTATGTGAATATAGACGATCGTTCCACTTTCAAGCAAAACGTAGGTGCTGGACGAATTTAGACGAATGATTTCAAGCGGTCGAAGCCGTTTCATAAACAAAATAATATATATTACATATATTATATAGTTTGTATATGATCAACAAAAATGCAAATTTATCCGTATAGAAACTCAAACATAGGTACTTCTCATAGTGTAACCATATCATGAGCAGTTTAATACAGCAACATAAAGTTACAAACAAGCTTTACCACGACAAAAGTTGGCGGCACCTTTATCCTTCACGTGCTACTTTATAACAATAAAGTTATACTAACCCATCGGATTACTTCCTATATGACTGGAATTCTTCCGAAACAAACCGATAAGATAATATTAACATTTTGTTTTTGATCCTGTGCACTGGTGAAAATATTTATAAAATAATATTGCTCAGACAGCGCTTACTTTGTAGAATCATAAAACTCTGATGTTATATATATATGTATAAAAATAGAAATAACTTATTGTAATTTTTGTTTACCATAAACCATTAGATATTTAAATAGCGGACTAGCTTATTTCTGAAAATAATAATATATATATCCAAATTATCACACAAACAAAAACTTAAAAATAAAAAATAACCAAAAAAAACCACACAAAATAAATAACAAAAATTCAATTACCCTACAATTAAATACATAATAAGTGTAATGAAATGAAATAAAATTTTAACTATCCAAAAAACATTAAAGTAAATCTCACGTTAAGTGTAGTAATCCCTATTAGCCGACACTTTATAGTGCAACGGGACGGGCGGTCCGGTGTTGCAGAGCCATTGGGGTTTACGACCAATGAAAGCGGAGCCCGAACTCAGGTAATTATAGGATTACTTACACACTTATACATTACGCGGCGATGTGAAGCGTTATGTTGTATTACCTGCGGGCGCGCTATACGGCCGAATTAACGCAGCCCCACGGCCCACGGCCCCAGGTGGACAAGACACTATTTGTTTAAGTTGAACAATTATTTAGAATAATATAGCCTTGGGTTTGGGCCATATTTTCTTTTGTAAATAATTTAATATAATATTTTCTAGCATAATGTTTTATTTTAAATATATCTTTGAATATATATAATGTATAAAAGACGTTCACAATAAAATAGAAAATTAATATATATACTAAGATCGTGTAACGAACAATTCATAAATAAAGAGCTTATCCAATAATTTTAAAATTTCAAAATATGTCCTTGGTAAAGTGACGCTGCGCGAAAAGGTCAAATTTTAATATATGATAATAGCGCCCCTTAAGGTGGTAACCTGATAAAACTCTAGCACTAGCAATTAATCAAAATTAGTGCCGTAGACGTCTTATCCCTCGGTGATATATTAATTAGGTCAAAACAGCGCAACAGAAGCGTCTTCCCGGGCACATTGTAACGTGATATCTCCAGTTAATGAAACTTCCCCCGGGAATGCGACAATACCTACAGCCGTGAACAGACAAATCAGACCGCCATCTATACAATCGCTAGTATATTTCCTATTAAAATAGGATTTTAATATTTTTTTTTTGATATAGAAATAGAACTTTTTTTTTAAGCTCAATGTTATTATATAGAAAATTCTTATTTGAATGCTTAGAATGTGCATATATTGAATATAACGAGATCGAAACAATCAAAACAATAATGAAAATTCATTTATTTAAATTTTATGTATTATCTGTTCATTCTTCTTTTAGAATAGGACAGGCAAATTATTGAAAATATAAGGTTTACTTTGTATTGAACGATGAATATTCGGGAGACATGAGTAGTTGATACAACGTCCCGTATAAAAACAACCAAAATATTCATCTTTTGTAATATATAAATGTATGTACATTTTTCTTTTGATTTTTATGGCGCATTGACTCGAACCTAGCACCGGCATAAATTTTTACTTATCCTAAATAAATAAAAAACAAATGTCATAAAATATATTCAACAAAAAATTACACATATAGTTTGTATTTTACTTGCAGTATGTACTGTTATTAAATATAGCATTTAATATTTCAAATACGTCGTTTCTCATAGCCCTCTTTGAAACCTGGACTCTATTTCTAAGGCATCAATAAAATGTCAGTACAATCTGTACTCCTCTAAGTGGCGAGATTAAGTTGAGACTGCCATTTTACCGTCGTTTCCTTTGATACGCTCCGTTTTACCGAACAAACTATTATTAATCCTTTGTTTTTGTTTTGTAATTTATAGGTAATTATTTTACCTTGTTATTCTGTACAAGTGAGATGATAATACAATAATATAGAACCACAGCCGGAGCTTCCATTCGAACTGTTTAAATTATGAACTAACTTCTAAAATTAATTGAGGTAACAAGATCCCAAATTGTAACACTAACATAAACACTATGACACCAAAATGAAATTCATACAAGATCACAACGCCATTTATTTATTCATGTATAAAGTTTTACCCTATCCAGCACAGCTGGGTGGGCAGATGGAACGTAGTGTTAAGACACTCTGTTCCCCATTCTCCGTCGAGTTCTGGAGGCATTGCGTGTTTAGTGTCGGAGTTCAACGCTCCACTTTGCCTCAACACCAGAGCAAATAAATAAAATAAATTTAAATAAACATTTAATTTCCTTGCAATCACACACTTCTGCCTCTACGTCACGACTGACCTCTGTTTATCATGTTTATTCATGCCACTGTCACTAATCTTATAAAGCAATGTCCATTTCTGAATAAACTATAACCTATAACGTAAATCAGTTTCAGTTAGCATGTGCCAAGTGTACCGAGTGTGGAGTGCTCGATAAGCTGGCCTTAGACTGACGAGACGAATTGCTACCTCACCTTCCCCCACAATTTAGTTCGAACCCCCTCCCTCTCGTGTGCCAACCTAAGTAATTCAATATGAGAACGGAAGCTCCATTGAGGTCCACCGTTCTCATTCCACTGGTCGTTTTAACTGTATAATGTGCACGTAATTTATGCCTTTTGGTATGCGCATAAAATATCCTTCCCCAGGAAGACTTTCCGATATATTATAAGGTGCTGTCGACACTTACAAATTAGCGTTTTCGATTTTTTTTAAATATTTTTTATTAGCATTGAATCATAGATATTGATATTAAATTTACACATTTTACATTTTTATATTAAAACATCAACAATAAACGTGAATGACTGAGATATTCCAAATTTGAATATTCCAAAAGATGTATGACAATATCTTTTTAGTTAATTAGTATACGGCTGTACATTTTCATCTCCTCACTCTGAACCAATGTGCGGCGATGACGCCATTCAACAAGCAATGCCTCCAGAATTCGCCGAAACTTCATCATTATTGTACTGTAAAACATATATGTTAAATTTTGGATATTGATTCTCAAAAACGCTAAACTTTATAAATTAGTATTTTAGTAGCGCGTTCAAACGATATTTTTTGGATTATTATAAGACTTTTTGGACCTAAAAAACTACGTGTTTCATTATATCCTTATTAAATACACAAATACAATATGAGCTCGAGCAGGCCCATGCTATGTAGAAACTAGGACTGCTATGTTGGGAAGCTATTGGGAAGAAAATTGTTTTCTTAACTAGTCTCTTTTTTTATGAAAGATTATAATAACTAGAAACTAAATTGACACGTTCAAAATACGTTGCCATAGCTACTTCATATAGGTTGGGAGGGTCCCGATGGTTCCCGCGATAGATGCGGATATCGCACTAACAACCGCCGCGTTACTTTCACACACTTGTGCCCCTGCGCCACGACGGCGTCAAAATCCCCCTATAATATTAGAAATTAATGAATCATATAATAATTTAACTCCAGCTAACGCATTGCTACAGCTCAGCGGTGAACGTTTGAATTAATTAATACTCATTATAGAACATATTCAGTCCGCCCCGACTACACCACGCACTGATGGTCGCGGTGGGCTGTGGAAAACAACGATAGAGCCATAAAACAGGGCCGGACACGCGGCGCAGATAAATCAGATACATTTATACGCGTGCCGACAGCGCGGCATCACCAATTCACTGTTTTCATCATGTCCCAGTGAATTATTCTCTTGGTTTTGATATATTTTAACACCTTACATGTACGGTACACGCATAACTTTACTACATTTTTAATATCAATAATCTTTTTTATGCATATTTTGTAATTGAAAAAGTCAATTTTGTTATTGACGTGTGCTAGTTTTCAATTCGGTTATATTTTATGTATGTATTTTCATACTTTTTTTTTGCATTTTACAGTTAAAAAGTTAAAAAGTTTACATGTTATGTATTATTTGTAATAAAGATTTTTTTTGTCGTACTGACCATGAAAATATATACATACAATACAATATATGAAAATACATACATATAAAGTTTTTTACTTTATAATTATATTTTTAATACATATAAAGTTTTTCCTATAGGGAATCGTAACATAGAAAACACATCTCGATAATGGCAACTAACAAGGCGTACGCGCTGATGAACTAACAATAGATTTGATTCTGACGTATCGCGCTCAGCGTCAGTCCATTATTTATAGGCAATCTTCGTCAACGTCAATGTGCCGCTCAAGCGCCGTGGTTATTCAATGATCCCATATTGTGTTCGGAACTTGTGACATCGTTTCAAATTATCTCCACGCTCTAGAATATGCCGTAACTCTAGTTAATTGTTGATATTTATGATTTCACTGTCGAATCGCCGTTTGTGTCATATTTTTTATTTGTTAAGTTTTTAGACGTATTAATTTCACAGCTTAGGAGATAATAAATATTTAAAAAATGTGCTACGTGTGTAGTAGTGTAGATATTTTTTTCCAGTTTATATTAATTTATTAGGCAGTTTTCACTTTTCGCCTATTTTAGAGAGATTGCGAATCTTTGAGCTATATCTTACCCGACCGTAGCATAGAACCTAACTAAATGAAATACAAATACTTACAAAATCAGTTCTTTTTTTATTTTTCAAGAATGATATATTTATTATTTCTGCCGATGTACAGATATTTTTAATACCATTTATACACAAAATTTGATGAAAACATTAGTCTAAATTATATAATATATCGTGATAAATAAATGAAATATCGTTATTCCATTTTCATAAAATTTTCTCATAAAAGAGGCTATTTTTGTAAAGGCTGTATACGAACCAATAGTATTAATGTCTATTTTAAATATTAATTCAACGTCAAACGTATTTACGTACTTTCTACTATTTAGACTCACCTATTGGATTTATTACACCTTTTTTGCTTTTCATTTCCATTTACTCACTTCAGACGGTTTCATAAACTAACACAGTAATGTAGCAAATTCAAATATTTAGTTCTAGAAGTCTGCAACGTCAAGAGAGAAAACTTTTGTAGCATCTAAAATTTATTGTAAATATTGAATGTTTTAATGAATTACGATTATGGTTAATTATAAATATAATATTCTGGTGTCGAGGCAAAGTGCGGCGTTGAGTTACGTCACTCAAAATGCAATGCCTCCAAATATTCGGCGGAAAATGGGGTACAGAGTGTAACACTAGGTTCCCTCTACCTAAACTGCTGGTTGTGGGATACAGCGTGAAGCTAATTTTAATTTGATTTTATAAAAAAAAACTCAATACATTTTTACTCAAATAAATATTATTAAGAAGCTGTGATTGTTTAAGAAAGCTGTAATCAGAGCGCAATGCTTTTTAAGCTGACACAGTTACCACAATCGGGATGTGAACCCGATTACAAATCTTCTATTACTTACGTGATACACTCGGACTTTTTTCTTTTGCCATAAGTCTGTGTCATTGGAAGTTAGAAAAAGATATTTTACTTTTGTATTTTTAAATTTTGAATTGCAATAACTTTAAACTAATTGTATTAATAGTAATATAATATATTCATAACCGTTACGCAAAGTTCGATCTCTCAGCATGTTTTCGACAGATATCTATGACACACATTGGTTGCATTTACGACGTCCCGAACACATTACAAAAGCCATTCCCTTATCTAATGTTCTCCTTAAATTTATTTAACTTTTCCACGCCCTCACATCTTGGAAATCTAACGATAAAGCTGTCAACAAGAAAAAGTCACCAAATCAGATGGGAATCGGCTCATATTTATTTTATCATCTAAACATGCAATCTGGTTCTTTGATGGATATACTATATAATATATATGTCGATAAATATTAGCTATTATCGATATATATTTGACATCATTGATTGGATAGATTTGCATAAGGTGTTATGTATAAATTTAATTTTAAAATTATTGATTTTGATTTAAAACTCAAGAATCTTGGGCCCCTCATTAACTTCATATATATTTTGCAGTTAAAGTGAAAAGCATCAGATCAAGCCTACTCACTCCAAAAAGTTATAGACATACGTCAAAAATCAAGATAAATCGATCGCTAAAAGCTATGTATAGAAATATTTATTAATACAAATAGATTACTCATTAAAAACTTTTACAAACAGTTATATATTAAGATTAATTAATTTAAATGAATATTTGAAAAAGAGAAAAACAATTATAAATTTCAAATAAAATCTTAAATAAAGTTTATTAAAATTTATAGTTTATAAAAAAATATATAAAATGCAAATTTATATATTCAACGTGTATATTTGAATAAAATAAAACAAATATTTATATTTAAATAGAATATGTGCACCGACCGCGAATGAAACTAGGTCATGATTACTCTCGATGCGACCTCAAAAATGAGGTCCAACTTAATGATGTCGAAGATTTCTTAATTAATTACCTGTCAAAATAAAATATTCAAGGCCATTATCACCAATTAAAAAATGAAATTCTGCAGCGGTACGTAATGTCACGAGAGTCTCGGTGTGATTACCTAAATTAAATATCTAATTCACAACATTAAATTCAGTCCGTGGACTATAAAAAAATTGGATAAATGAACAGTTAAAGAAAGAATAAAATTTTGTTGAGCTATAAATTAACCGGCCCCGGGGGTGAGCTTCGCAATCTGCATTAGCCGAGACGCACTTCTTTCCAACGATTAAATGAAATTTCATGCTCGGATGCCTACGGGAACTCACCGGACAAAGGTCCAGGATATTTAAATTGAATGTTTTTAATCTGGCAAGATATTCAACTTTTTCTAGAATCACCCCCCGCTAAGACTGTGATTGGATTCATGCCGAACTCTTATTCAAGCTCGAAAAAAAGCTCTAGCCTTTCATTTATAAACTTATATAGAATGAATATAAAATTTTAACACATAAAACATTATGCTTGTGAACTCGTATGCACGTTACAATATGTAATCCCATTTAGGTTGCACCATATAGCGCTGAACAGAAGCTACTCACTCACTTTTTTTTAAGCCAGTTTTGTACCTACATTCAAATATTTTATTTATTATGTAATTAACTAAAAAAATATATTTTTAAAACTTGTTTTATTTTACATAAATCAGTAACTTATTATATAATATATTTTTTTATGAACCTACAACATTTTAATTATAATATATTATATAGAACTATACAATTTTTTTATGTAATTTGCATCTGTTTTGATACTGATACCTGTTGAGATTCTCCACGTTATGAAATAACTCTTCTTCTAAATTACATTCCAGAATTTGTAATTTTTATCTTACTCCCACGTAGCAAAAATTTTATAGCTGTTTGAAATTAATAAAACCAAGCCAAACGTAAATAGAATATAACTGTAAAGCTTCATAACTTTTAAGATTAATTGTAATGCTGACCATAAAAACATAGTCGCTTAAAAGATTCGACTCTTAACATCAAATAAAAAAACAAAGTTAAGCTTACAAGTAGATTAAAGTTAGTTAATAAAAACACCAATGATCCATCAAACAACAATCATAATAGTATACTTAGGTAATTCATATAATAAAAAATACACATTAAAATTATTATCTATTGGAAAAGTCTGAGTCAACGAAGGGATTGAAGGTCAGAAATATCGGATATGTCGGAGATAGGCGAGAACCGGATAAGCGGGAAAATGAATACACAGATAATATTATTACATAGATAAATAAAATATACCTATTCGTAATATAATTACTCATGACATATTACGTAGTTTTTTGTGACCAGTCGTAGCGCAGCGGCACAAAATGTGACTGTAAACGCGACTGTTTGTGGGCTCTATTCCCACTCGAGTAAAATTTAATATTTAATTAAATGTATATTTTAATTTCTTTGTTCTGGAGTCCCAGCATAGGGCAGCGTTGAATCCCGCCACTCAACACGCAATGCCTGCAGCAGTTGGCGGAAAATGAAGAACGTAGTGCCTTTTCATTATTTTCCCTCTGCCTACCCTGCTGTGTACACTACGTGAAGTTGATATTTTTATGTAATTTTGTTTCATTTAAGAAGATTTTACAAATAAGGTAATTTGTTGTATAATAATATAATACTAATTAGACATTTTTTGCAAAAAACCAATCATTAGATTAATTTCATCATGCAATTAAATTAAATTTTTATAGAAAATCTAAATATCTATAAATTTCACTATTCTCATAATTTTATTGCTCGTTTGCCGTTGCCTTATACTGTACAAATCATTACAAATTTAATTCTGAACAACGCACGTAATTCTGAGAGGAAATGTAATTTAAACATGTGATTGGCCTCTACGAGATTCCGTAGATTTGAAACTTTAACGACGATAATTAAATTTTATCCACAAATGAATTACAATTTGTATATTTTACAATTTTATAAACAGTATATATCAAATATTACCTTAAAAACTATTTATGTGAAGAATTTTTTTCGTTCACAAAACAAAGCCACTACTATGTCTTCTTCACAATTTCGGTTAATAGTTAGCCACAATAAAATGAATGCGAATATCATTCGGCTATAGAAAAGAGAAATGGCATCGTTCCATTGATGGATTTAAATTTTTAAAAGGAACTCGAAAGCTTGTTGAGCACTCAATTCCTCTGAAAGTTCTCCATTTTTTATTCTCAGAATTTTTATTTCTATATATTTTTACAACATCAAGTTGGAAATGGTTACTAAATACTTAAAATACCCGAGGAAGCTGAGCCGAAATTATCTATAGCAAATGAATGTACCGATCTATTCCATTCTGCACTAATCGAGCAATTTCTCTCATGTTATTAAGGGAAATGGGAATTTCTTATGGACGCTATAAAATTTTTAAATAATTTTTATTACCCTCCAACCCGTAAACAAAATATGAAATGCATATTATTATATGAAAATAAAAACTCTTACAGTACAATTCAATACTACTCCTTATTTTGTATAACATTATTACTCTGTAAGATACAAAGAAGAATGTATATAAGTGATAATTTAAAATAGTATGAAACAAACGATATTTCCCCGGGGCAACGTTAATGTTACGGTGGTGGCGTTCGTCCATTCGACCGAATCTCTGGAAATTAAGGCAGAAAAAAAAGTCAATAAATCCAAGCAAGCTGGGGCAGATAACGAATGTCTCTAGCGACGCAACCCGAATGGAGAATCTCAGGAGCTTGTTTGCGTTAATGTGACACTAAGACTCTTATGAAGGGGTTAAACGGTAGGTATTACTAATAATAATCAATTATTATTTGTAGCCCATGTATTTGTTTTCAACTTATTTCCTTCGATATTTCCTTAATTTATTTCCTCATCTTTGACCATGTTTCAGAATATTATCTTATGTATAATATAATACATCTTTATTTATAAAAAATATATATACTTTTATTTATTAAACCAATCTTGTACCTTGTTTTTTATACTACATCATATGAATCGTAACTAGTTGAACATTTTTAATAGTATAAAGTAATTAAATTGTACAGCGAAGTTATCGGAGCAACGTGGACGTCTACCGGTCTTCTAGTAGAAGTTGGTCAACTAATCCAAGTTTTCCCGTACGACCTAATGAGACGAGTTTGATTCGAATTCCCTGAACGAACGCCGAGAAAACAGGTACTCTCTTTATTACTCTAACCTTGCTATTACTAATTCTGATCGACTACAAACGACTGGACAAAAAATACTTATTATATATTTAAAGCAAACTATATTTGTTTTTATTACATGGACTTATAGATAAATAAGAAACGTTAACTTATTTCCTTCTCGTTTATAATTTTTTTTTTTTTCGATTTGCTTAAAAATACAAATTTAAAATACAAATTTAAAATACTGTAACGTAACCAATTTAAGAATCTAGTACAAAAGATATTTTGTATCGATATTGATAAGGTTTGTTGTTTTAGTTTGCTTGTATTATTCGTAAAATCGAAACAAGAAAATTAGATATCTAGACATACGCGAGTCGCCTCGAGCAGTATTTAGATACAGAAGCTAAGACTGGAAGTTGGAAAATTATCGTTGAGGCATGTTATCTGTACGTACTGGCAACAGTGAGCGTACACAAAGTTATGAAACGTAGAAACCGAAGATGAATAATATATGTAGTACGTTCTGTTTGCGAAGGTCGTTTTGTTATACTAGATATCGGTAGAATTCCAGCTGCTATCATATTATGATTTTCATTGCTTATTTATTTTTTTATTTTTTTTCTATAGCTTCACGCTGTGTCCCGTATAAAGCAGGATAGGCAGAAGGTACATGGGAACCTAGCGATAAGATACTTCCGCTTTTTCCGTGTTAATGCGTGTTGAGCGGCGGAACTCAATGCTGTTTCGTTGTCAAAAAGAATAAATTAACATTTTAACATTTATCCATTTTTATTACTTCACAACTTGTCATCTGAAAAAGTCTTACACATACAACTCTCCTAAGGAATCAATAAAACAGATCTATCGCTTTATCGCACGTCCACAAACAAAGTGTTTGTCCCTCGTAATGGAAATTACATACCCTGAGGTCGGAAATCAAATTGACAGAAGAGGTTAAACAAACGACGTGGTCAGGGAGTCCAGACCGTGGTCTGTCGAATATTAATCGGGGGGTAAATGCGCTTTTATTTGTTTTTCCTTACCGCGTTAGCGCGCCGCCCGTCTGACCAGTGGGTCAAGTTAGCACTCAGATCTAATCGAATCGTAGTATATTGAATTAATACCTCTATTACACAACTTCGCACTGATTTTTTATTCCAAATGTACTTAATTTTTTTTAATATAGATTAGAATGTTTTAGATTAGAGTTTGAATTTTTTTTTATTATATAACCAAAAATATATACATAAGAATTAATTAGTATAAATATTTAATCTCTTGAATATGATTTATGTCTTAACCTATTTTCAAAAAATATTCTTTAAGTTTAAGTTCATATAATAACATAGTAAGTAGATATACATATTCATAATAGCTATCTAGACACAAAAAGTTGCTGTTTTCATACATTAGTAAATTTTTCTACTGGTAAAAAACACATTTTTCTTATCGTATTATATACTTTTAAGTCCCTATAGCATAATTGTTATATTAAAATATTAGATCTTCGATCTCATGTATTAATCATTTGAACAAATAATCTAAATAAGTATAAATAACATGGAAATATATATCTGAAAATAATCTATTTCTCTGCAAATAAATTTATATATTACTAACTTTGAAACCGCAATATCTTTATGTAGAAGAAACATTAAGCAGATGACCGCTTAAATTAAATTAAAATGCCAATTTTTCCAATTAAATCTTTCACAAATTACGTATATTTATTTTAGTAATTGAAAGCAATATATAAAATACATTAACTTTAACAATGAAAAATGAGTAGAGCGCGGTGGAAATAAAATAAAGACCATCAATCAGCGGCGTCGAGTCGTTCAGACCCGAAGTCCGTCGAATATTAATCGGTGGATAAATGTAGTTTTATTTGTCTTACCCTTACAGCGTTGGCAATCCAACTATCGGGCTAATAGATCAAGCTAACACTCGGCTAGAGTGATTAAATGGAGGCGGAGGTTTAAGTATCGCATCCAGTTCTAATACTGGTATTATGCAACGGAATTACTTGACTAATGTGCAAAATAACTTTGCCGTATGTTTAGTGTACGAGTATATTAAATATCTATCAAAATATATTATACTTACAGAGAATTTTTAAACTTTAACAAAGTTATATTCATATATATATATATATATATATTCATGCATCAAAATTAGGTACTATAAATATTAGCGCCAATTTTGTCATACATTCTCTCGTCTCCCTCGTCAAATTAGACAGAGAAATTTATGAGAAAATGACACCGTTCTCCACTATCAGCCTTTAATTTTGTTTTACGATCCCATATATTACGTGCGTTCTAAAATAGGAAAGAAGCCAGTAAGCACCATGTGCCCGTGTGTGATGGGGAATCGATTCAAATTCACAAATTTGAACCGATTCCCAGATGTCGGTACCTATCGAGTTTACCCTACCAATTTCTAGGTCAAAGAGAAGTACATCTTACGATAATTGACCAACTAAAACTTGTGTAAACATTCATTTTGTATGAAATTAACTACAATAGTAAGTTTGTTATATTTTAAATTAAAATATTTTAATTAAAGAGAGATCGAATGGAATCAGATACAAGTAAAAATATTATAATTTTACTTTCTGAAGTGTTTTTAAGTAATATGTATAATGTCTTTGTAGTTGAATTAAAAAATAGTTCGTTAAAAGTTAAGAACTAAGAACGAGGAACTATAAAAAACATCCATAAACAATAATCACAAATAAAAATTATATATATATATATATATTTTTCAATTAAAATAAAATAAATACATGAAGTAAAAACTTGAATATTTTAAATTATTAAATAACCCAAGATAACTCTACAGTCTTAATATTTGCTCATAGCACCGCTGTCATCTTCATCCCTGGAAGCTTGATAAATGACATTCTCTTGCAGGAACTTTTTGCAGTATGACATCAGCTAAAACGTGATAAACAACAAGTTACCTCTACAAGATAAAATTGAAAGTTCCGGATCTTTTGAATTTTGATGAGAATTTAAATATATTTTAATACCTTTTCGTGATGCTCATTAGCTGCTTTATTCATTCTCTTTATTTCCATCTTGAGATGTGTTTCGTCCTCGAAACGCTTATCGACAGACCAAGAGTTGAGACTTAATTCTATTGGTAACATATATGGAAGGCCTATTAGGAAATCACATGCAATAATGTACAGATTAAATATTTACGTACAAAATTTAATGCTTTTGAGGCCTTCGTGGCGCAGAGACAAAAGCGTGTGACTGTAAAAAAACGTAATGTTTCGAAAATTCAGCGAAAAGTGGAGAAAAGAGTCTCTTAATACAAATTTTCCTCTACCTACCCTGCTATAACTTACATTCAACTTATTATGAATGATATTTCATAAATAGCACCATGAAGTAAGCTTTTCTGTTCTTTAGATTCTTTGAATAGAATTTAGTCTGGAATCTCCTTACATTAGTCTAACTTGTAACATTACCTAGACTTACTTAATTTATGTTTAAGTGTGATGCTAAGCAATTGTACTAGTATTTTATTTTTTACAGTAATGACCGAAAAGCTTAATTCTTGAAAGGCCATAAATATGCGGTCAAATATCCAAACACGAGCTCGAAATTATGCCTATTAATACAACAGGCTCAGCCGGTCTGGTTTAGTTAAGTGCAGCATCGTGTACCACCACTCAGGTAATATCTTTACATAGGCTAAGGTAGTGAAGAAAACACCAGACAATATCTGCCTAAGCCACAAATGCAAACAATTTATAAGAAAAAAATTTTTAAATAAAACAATTTTATTTATTGAATTAATTAAATTATTAAATTAATAATTGCCAAAAATTACGGAAAGTCTCTATAAAAAATAAATCTTTATTAATATTATATTATTTTATTAACCTATCAAAAATGTTTTACATTTACCTTTAATAGTTCCAAGTGAGCCATCACTAATGACACCCATGTTTGCGCAAACTTTGGTAACATTGCCTTGAATACGCGTTAACCAAATGTCTCTCAAAGTTTTGCTAAATTCCGCCGCCCTGTAAATACATCCGTAAGGATTCTTCGACGCAGATGACGCCACCTTTTTTACATAACTTTATTGATATTAAGGTTGATTTATAATTTAATGTTCTATATTATTAAAAACTTAATGGCGCCGAGCTTTATAGGTTAGCTTTAGTGAAAATATATATATCATTGAGTATAATAATGAATTATATTAATGATACCTACATATATAAACCTAAAGTATATATACATACATACATACAGCACTCTCAATATATATGAAAAATAACAAAAATAATTGTTTGTAAACTATAAATCCTTAAATACCCTAAATCGTTACCTACTTTAAATTAATAACCTGAAAATCATTTTTTAAATCATATTAGACATAGTTCGTTGATTTTTATTACTTTTTGTTTTAATAATATGACGTCTGGTGTCTTTAACGTCGATTGAAAGGTTAGGACGACTTCATTGATGTATACATCGAAATCGGTGAAAACATGTCTTAATAATTATATAATAAAAACATGACCCTCCTTCGCATTCGCATCAGGTAATGACGTTCCCAATGAGCCTAATTATTGGAAATTTATAAATTCTACTTATAATATAAGCTACGTGTCGTTATTACTCGTCTCATATAGGGAGGTTGTCATTCTAATTACAGGTGCCATTTCCTGCGCCTCTACATACATATCAATTTTGTTATTAATATTTTATATGATAATAATTATGCTGACTTTATACTTCTATCATCATTGATCTCCTCCAATTCAAATAATCGATTGAAAAGTAAAATGTCATTGCACAGACGTTACATTTCAGAAAATTTATTTATAATATTCAAAAGTGTGAGTTTTATAATTCGCCATAGTTACCGTACATGAGTATAGAGTCTGTATCCATATTTATGTATTTCAACGTAATATATGCAAACTACTGTAGACGGCGGATAGGAAGTACGCTAGTTGTATTTATTTCACTCAAATATTACTCATATATTATAATGTTACCTTAGTTTGTTAATCGTTGTTTTTGACATTACGTATTGCCATATTGCTGGTGATGCGTAATGGGACTCAACGTCGCGTTTCACCTCGTTACCAGAGCGAGGAAATTTTAATATTACATACTTCATTCCCCCGAATAAGAATCGAACTCGTAACCGTCGCGCTTACAGTCGCACACTTGTGCCCCTGCTTCAATAATATATCTTTGAACGATAATAAAGCTAAGTAATATTATTTAAATCTATAATGAATAATAATAATAATAATAATCAAATTAATTATTAAAATACATTGTTTATAAAGATACTTAATTCCTAAATAATTTCTTTTATACAAAAAAAACCTTTCGACCGTTCGTGCTATACATTATATCTATCTATCAGATTTTGTAGGCTCGATAGGATAAAAACGTTTCGAATACCTTTTGAATGAATTCCTTTTTCATCCATGCGGCACTGCATTGAGTTGAATCCAAATTCAATGATTTCAGAACATCTTTTCCGATAATATCTGAGTTGCTATGAACGTCATGGATAATTATAGGTTTTTCTACCTCAACGTGAAATACCTCGTCGTTTGCAGCCCAGACAAGTACGTCATTAATGACATTACATTCAACCTAAAAGATAATTTCGTTTCAAATTCGTATTTTCTCATCAAAATACCAGGTTAGGGTAAGAATTTTATGATTTATTTGATTGTATTTGGATTTTTTTTTTAATTATCATACATAAATATACTTATTTACATTTAAATGATCTCCCAAAACTGATTTAGCAATCGCTGTTAATGTACAGGGACAAAATAACAGTGACGTTGGTATATTTTTAGATAAAGATTTTAAAACATCCATTACTATTAGACTGTCAGTCATTAAAATAGGTATCTGCTCCTTTATGTGTTCCGTTTTTTTATCAGAATATAAGTTTGCTTCATCAGCCCAGTAAAAATTATTTGCCATTTTTATTGTAAAGTTTAAAACTTTGAGTTCCTCCTCTATGTCTTCTTTATTGAAATTCAAATTGTTAGGCTTCGTGAAGTCGGACATAAAACAGAATACATCGCCGTCTGCGGCGCTATAATAAATTTATTATAAATAATAATAAACCAAATAATATTACTTCTACGCTAAATAAGTAAATACATTGAATATATAATAATAATTTTAATAGAAGCTTGTCCTGTGCAATAAGCAAAAAAAATTTTGCTATGGACATTTTTCAAATAGTGACATTCCGAACCACTCTTTCAGATTACATTTTCAAAAATCCTTTCTTAGCGACTTGGTAAGTTCATAGTAAAAGTAAGCTTCATGTGTACACCGCACACTACAACGCAGTCAGTGAATTGTATGTCATATCAGTCCGTCCCGTCCCATACGTCCCACTTGTCATCGTTATATTATTTATTATAAGCTAACCTTGATAAGTCAGATATAACTTTTATAGAATTAGTGCACGAAAAAGCACACGACTCTATTTCCAATTTAAAAGCCTCCACACATTTTCTGTTGTCTGTAGATACTACGAGGTTCATATCAATCGGTTGACTTTTTCCAAATATAACACCGGACATTATTTTAACTATGACAAGTTGAGATGCCGGTGCAAGTGCATTCACGAAAAAAACTTTTAATGGATTTGATATTGGTTCATATTGGAAATTCATATTGACAACGTACGATAGATACTATGTTACACGGTTTAGTTTGTCAATTTTTTGTTCATAAATTTGACACAAAAGCACGCAAGCACGCACAATATTAACATATACAGTCTTTGTTGCAAAAACGTGTGATTAACAACATTGATTTTATATAATTTTATCAAAAAAAAATTATAATTCCCATACCATTAATGAATTTTTCAAAAATTTTTATATTACGCACGTTTCATTTTTTTTTTTATTTGTAAGAAAAAAACATACGTCACACGTCTTATGATATTATTTTCATCTTATGGGAAGACTTGATGAGAACTAAAATTAAAATATGTAAAATAAGTTTTAAACTACATTTATCATATACAATGACAAAACATGTATATCAATAGAAGAGACTTGCTGTACGCGCGGAACTTAAATATTATACGAATTCTGTAATAGATAATTCTAAGAACTACACAAGAAAACAAGCATTGATTATTGGTGACTAAATAAATTATTTTATTATTATAAAAAACTAGCAGATTTGCCTGAAGAGCTTCGCCCGCTTGAATCATACAAATATTTATTAAATATATTTATGAAATAATTTTCACTTTAAGGGTAAATTCTAATAAACTGTGAAAAATGTGTTCAATGAAATATTTTCAAAGGACTAAGTTCATTATAATTTTTAAATCGGTGCCAATAAAAAATTTTTTAATAACCCCTTATCACCCCTTCAGAATAAAACTTTTTCAAAATCCCGTCTTAATGGATCTCCACGTTATGAAAATAAACATCTGTCCAAATTTCACGTTTCTATTATCAGCGGTTACGACTATACGTGCGTCTTATCTCAGTCAATGGAAAAATCTCCTTTTATATACAGATTGGAAGCGTCAGCACTCCTTTTTCGGGAACAGCATATAGGGTAAAATATTTTAAACTTATACATAAATAAAATCAAGATACCTTAACAGTTTTTTTTTTCATTTCACGATGTTTATCCATACATATTTCATGTGACGCAGTTACGCATAGATAGCAATAACGTGATTACTACCACAAAAATACTACTAAAGGTTAAACAACTTTGGACTTTATCTCAAATATCTACCACTTGATTTCGGAAAAAAGCGTGTCCTTAACAAATGGGGTTAAATATTACAACGATAATTTTATTATTTATTTTATTTGAATAAAAAAAACTTTTTCATTTTTGAGAAAAGAAAAAATATTTTAATTAATTATTATTAATTATTAGGCTTTTATAGACTAGTTAAAACTTGTTTCATTTAACGTTGTGCTGAGACAAACACTATATATAGATAATCATATAACAACTCACGACTCCATTAGCATCCTCTAAATTACATTGCGACGTCTTCATAATTAGAAGAAATTATCAGAAAATACATCAAGATGAAATACTGGCTCTCTCACATTCCTCCATCATCAGATCATATTGATAGTCGGTACCTTATTAATGTACTGTCAGATGATCTACTAATGCCTAATTTCTTTATGATAAAAAAAAATTTAAGTAGGTCGAATTTTGTATATTATGATTTATACTGGTCCTCCTATATGAGATCGGAAGATGGGAGCCGTTCCCTTATTTTCTAAGAATAGTCGAAACTACTAATATTTAGCAGAAATAGGGTCTAGGGACAAAGTAAAAGTTCTATCAAAATGTAATTGAATTTAAAACTAAAAATGTAATGGATCATAACTAATGTTCATGACTATATATCATAAAACATTTTATTAAATTACGGTGCCGTTCAATAAATTATTGATTTTAGAAAATACAGTCGTATACTGTTTGTCGTCATTACTAATCTGTGGTTATTGTTTTCACAAATCCCTAATGTCAAAATGACATCGGTTTAAGTGACATTGTGACACGTCAAATGAAAATACTGTGTTGTTTCTCTAGAAATGATTCGCGGAATAATTAATAGATAGGTAATAATCATGGCGTCCTCAAAAGATAAACAACCAGAAGTATCACCAGCTACATCCACTGCCTCAATAAAATCTCATCTCTTGGAACGATCCCCTTCCATATCATCAAACAGAGAGGACAAATGGCCGGAACTATTGATATCTAAGCCTGAAAAATCATACTTTTATAGTACTAAGTGTAAGTAATGTCTTTTAAATATCATTTTATTTAATATAACTATACAGGTTTGAAACAGCTTCGAATGCTTATCAGTCTCTTGCCCTGTGTGTTTTTGTTGTTTTTCTACATTTCTTCTGATATAACATACCATGAACTATAATTTGTAAATATACGTTTTTCAGTTGATGTAAATGAAATTGCTTGATATCATAGAATATTATAGTTATCATAGTATATCAGGAAGAACAAATTTAAATAGATATGAAGTTGATTTTATTAATAAAATGCAAATATATTTTCAAGATATGCTTCTATAGTAAAATGTAATTAAATTGTAATCTCAATTTTAACTTTTAATCCCATATAGGTTAGTAGGCAGAAGGAACTCCAGCAAGAAACAAATATATTAAGACATCCCATTCTCAGCTTTTTTTCCATATTTCGCATATACAATGTAAAAACATTCCCTTCAAGTGATAAATCCCCTGATGCGATTTACAGATTTGCACTGCTCCACCTCTACTTTCTTTCTCTATTTTAAGTTAATGCTTAAAAAATATATAAAATATGAAAACCACATCTAGTAGTTATAATTTCTGTCTATGCTTTAATTAAAAGCTTAATAAAGTTTTCAATATTTACTCTTGAGATTGTAAAAATATATATTTATTTAAATTTATAAAGAACCTTTTCGTTAAGTTGAAGACAAGAAATATTATTTAAAAATTTATATTATTGAAAATATTTAACTCTGCAAATATATTGAGCTCTATTGTTTGTTTCCACAAGCTGCAACGTCAGAGAATTGTATCTTTATACATTGATAACAAGATGTCTAAATGTTGTATTTGCAGCAAAAGTGTACATCCAACAGATATTCATAACTTTCTTTTCTAAAACATGCAGCTTTAAAATTTTTCCACATAGCAGGCAACTTAGTGGCATTGACTATGAGAGCAAACAAGTTAAAATAAGTGTAATTTCTGAAATAGATATAAATTATAATCCTTCATTCAGGGGAATACTATCAATTTAAATCCATCATGCCACAACGGCTTCTTTCTTTTTGAAAACATCTATTTTTAAAATTCATCAAAAAGTTGAATTTGTAATGAGAGTATATAGTATGATATAAGAGTATAAGTAATACTTGTATTAATACTATGTACATATTTTTAAACTAAGGCCAGTAACTAACACCATAAACTATAAATACATTCCAGCAATATCTATGACTTCTTGTTATTGAAATACTAACATCTCACCCTTGTTGTCTTCATTTTTATTGTTAAATTATACTATCGATATATGGTAGGTATATATAGTTATAGTTATTCACGTTCAAAATATATTAACAAAAAAAATTATGTCTATTCTATTTTGATTGCCTATATTAAATTTAATCTGCTTAAAAAAACCTTTTTATCAAAGAATTGTATCCATGATAATAAATAATAAATATTGACAATGTAACAAAGAAAACTTGTTAACTAATTCAAATGTAACCCCACCTATGATTTATTTTCGGAACTATAAAGTATAATATTTTTAACAAACGGTATACCTACATACTTTAATAAAAGTAGTTTCCTTGTCCTAAATGAGATGGCAGCACTCAGAGGGTGTATTGATTTTCTCCCCTACACTCCCGGTTACAGAAAAATCAATACTTGTTCTAAAGCTGCTAGAAAAACCAATTGCGTGACATTGTCCTTCGAGTTGTTACTTTCTGATCAAAATAAGTAATATTTCACTATAGCTGTGATCAAGGAAGCGATCACCCAGGGAAGTTACGTTATAAGTTTTTCGAGACAGAAATTAAAATGTCTGTAGACGAGTGATCAAAATTCACCTAACCGTGTTTGTTGTTTCGCTTCATAGTTATTTTGCTGCTTTATTATGCGTTCACTAACCGCACGTGGGGTAGAGCCCTTGCCTGAACTAGGCCTAACATCTAGAATACAAGGTGACGATAATCCTGATGTGGACATGGCTGGCGCGCAGGACACCATTTATCTGTGCAATTTCCGCGTGTCAGTTGACGGAGAGTGGCTCTGCTTGAAGGAACTGCACGATATGGAAATGCAGGATTCGTATACTCGCCAATCTGATAACGGTGCTATAACGTCACCGGAAGATCCTATGCACTCTTTAATGGGTAATTCGTAATAACATTGTATGAAAAATTGTTTCAACAAATATCTTCTTTGGTTTCGAATTTTAACTGTAATTTGGCCTAATTTGTGTACGTAACTGTTTAACTGTTTCTGGGGCCTGATAGGAAATTATATATAGTAACTTAACTATATTATTTATATTTAAAAGAAATTATCTCTTATAGCTCGAGACCCAGTAGTCATAGAACGCAGCAATCTCGTGAACATCTCGAAATTGATCGTGAAAGAGTTGATTGAACAATCGCTTCGTTATGGCCGGATGCTCGACAGCGACCATTTGCCGTTGCATCATTTCTTCATTGTTCTGGAGCATGTTATGCGTCATGGACTTAAACCTAAAAAGGTATGTTAAACGACTGTCTTTACGACATTTGGTGTAAACTTAACTAACCTACATATTTATATACTATAGACTAAATTGTAATTTTTAATGTTTTTTTTATTTTATAATATTACTCAAATATTTATAACATTTTATAGGGTTTACTCGGCCCTAAAAAGGAGTTGTGGGATATTCTACAAATGGTCGAAAAATATTCACCTGAAGCAGCTGATATCACTGCAAGTATTAGAGACTTGCCGACAGTCAAGTAAGTTTTTTTTTATATTAAATTCGAGGTTTAGGAAAAGAAACTAGATCTGAGACACATCTCAGGGCACTGTAAAGATATTTTTAAAACCAACGAGGATCCCATAATCACGCAAACTATGACGTAATCGAAAACATATAGAATATTACTGAAATCCGAGATTTATATTTATGACACCTTTTTTCTAATAAAATTGTTAGTGTATCCCACACGTAGCACTGCAGGCAGAGGGAACCTGGAAACCTAGATACTCTGTCTCCATTTAAATACTTCCGTTTCCAATTTCGGTCGAATCCTGGTGACATTTTGTGTTGAGTGGCGGAACTCAACGTCGCGCTTTGCCTCGTTATCAGAAAGAAAATCACAATATTGAACATTTCATTAAAAAAATCTTCATATTAAAAATATAAAATAAAACTCAAATGTTTTTTTTGGTGTACGGGGTATGTAATTGTAAATGCGACTGGTTGTGGATTCGATCCCCAATTGAGGAAATGAAATATTTATTTAAATGTATATTTTCATTTCTTTGCTTTGGTGTAGAGGCAACACTAGGTTCCCTCTGCGTACGCCGCTATGTGGAGGCTGTAGCGTGAAGCTGATAAATAAAAAAAGAACTTTTTATAAAGCGTGCATTATGAAATGCGAAGCTGAGATCTTCATCGCAAAACTAAATTCGATTCAGCTCTTTTCGAATGACCCACTTTCTCGAAAACTATTTTTCCAGTGTTTTATGGCGCCATTTTATTTTAGGACCGCTATGGGACGTGCTCGGGCCTGGCTAAGATTAGCTCTCATGCAAAAGAGACTCGCAGACTACCTCAGAATTTTATTGGAACATCGTGAAGAAACTTTAGAGGAGTATTTTGAACCGCACGCGTTGATGTTGAATGAGGAAGCCGTGATTATTACCGGCTTGCTAGTTGGCCTTAATGTCGTCGACTGCAATTTGTGTGTTAAGGTAGGTTTGGTATAACTTCTGTGTATCTTACTTCTCAAAACGTGAAATCTTTATAATAATCCAAAATTTACAGTATCGGACTGTAATTGCGACGATTGTAGGTTCAGTTCTCACTCGGGACAACGCAATATTTTCTTTTCCTCGCTCTGCTCTGCTCTGATGATCAATATGCTATGTTTCGAAAATAAAGCGGAATGATTTCGAAAATAAATGATCAATATGTTTCGAAAATAAAGCGGAATGTGGGAATGTCTTTATACTAAATTCCCATTCTTTACATGTTGCAGCGTGAAGCTAAAAGAAATAATGCACATTAAGTTTCTATTTGAAAACATGAAATTATTTTAAAATGTTAAATTGATAATCGTATTACGTTTTCTATTGCTTCCTTTAAAATTCTAATGTTTTCAGTAGCTTAGATTACGTACAGAATTTTCTAAGACTAATACATTAATTTAATTAAAAAAATATTATCCTCTATGGGTTGCACTGTATAACCGCATATCACGTTGTAATTAAGAACACATGCGTCTTAAGATCCGTATTTATGTAAAATAATAATAAATATGTAGTGATATTTAATCGTGGCACAGGGGCGCAAGCGTGCGACTGTAAATACGACGTTTCGATTCCCACTCGAAGGAATGAAATATTATTTTCATTTACTCTCATAACGAGCCAAAGCGGGACGTTGAGTTCCATCACTCAACACACAATGCCCCAGAATTCGGCAAGTGGGGATCGCAAATGTCTTAATGGTAACGGAGTGTCCTAAAACTAGATTCCCAGGTTCTGCTATTCACGGTAAACAGCGTAAAACTAAAAAACGTATTTAAATATAAGTTTTATCGTAGGAAGAAGACTTGGACAGTCAGCAGGGCGTTATAGATTTTTCGCTATATCTCCGCGGAAGCAGCTCGTCTAATGACTTAGCCGGTAACGGCAACGGGAACAACGAACCAAAACAACAACACATCAACACTATGTTGGATCAAAAGAACTACATTGAAGAACTAAATAGACACCTCAAGTAAGTTAAATAGCCATAGGTGTATTATTTAAATTTTAGTTTAACTTTTCTTATTTAACTAACTTATTTTGCGCTCTAAAAAGTTAAATTATTAGTCTTAACTATGCTACATATATATTAATAGAGCTGTTTTTATAGTAAAAATATATTTTACCAATACAGAAAAACGCGATTTGAAATACGTCGGTGTGTGCTACATAAAATAAAATAAATAGAAAACGACTGCAATATTAATTGTACGGGGGACCGGTTAATTTATTTTTCGTCAACTGAGAAGTACTTGAGCTTGAATCGTTCCCAACATTAGTTGTTCTATGCTAACGGCACTTTTACATTAGCGACTGCAATCACGAAAACAACTTCCGCCAACACGCCCATATATGTATAGAGTTAGGTTAAAAAGACATTATGACACCGACAAAATATAATAGATAATAGAATTTTGATAACATATCATTTACATTTAGTCGCGGCTATTGCACTGCTAATTTTTTATTTATATTTTTATTTTATTTTAATTAATAATATAATAGGTTTTTATATGTGTAACGCTATATTCCGCACACAACCGTGGGCTACAATTATATTTAGGAACATACATTTTATATTCATAAAATATGTAAAAAGGTCCCTCTAAATTCCCTCGCCTGTACTTATTTTTCAGCTTCTATCTAATGTAATTCTATATAAATTGCAATAATAGGTAATGTTTATAAATTCACATTCGGTCGGAAGTTTAATGACGATTTCATTGTGTTCGGATTTCAGTACTAGTTTCTATTACTTACTTGTAATTTTGCATTATTAAAATTTTATCTCTCCATCTGTTTTATATTAGATACTATACATGATATAGATTGTTTAAAAATATATTTAAATCAATAACTATAGGTTCAAATATACATTTCCACATTTAAATAAGAAAATTAAACAGTCGATATTAATAATATAAAGCTGAAGAGTCTGTTTGGTTGAATGCGCTAATCAGAGGAACTACTGGAGGACTGGAATGTAACCCGCTAACACCACATTTGTAATAATGTAACCCGCTATGCCTGAGGTCAGAGTTTACCTCCCGCGCTATAAAAGTGTCTGTGATGTGTGACTATAGGTAGTCCACATGAGCACCTGAGCGCAAGTAAAGCTAGTAGTTACTATATTTCGTCAACAACACAATTTTAAATGTTTGTTTTATGTTATAAAAAAATATATAACAATTAAAAGATGAAATGATAATATATATGAATTATTCGATTTGTTTGTAAACGTACTAACTGTGAACTGAGACTCAATGTATACATACATAGTATTGTTCCAGTGCTACGGTGGCTAATTTGCAGTCGAAAGTGGAAGGTTTGACCACAACAAATGCTTTAATGAAGGAGGACTTGGCGATTGCCAAAAACACCATGATCCAACTCGTCGAGGAGAATAACCAGCTGAAGCATGCTTTGGGTAATGTATTTCAATTTATATTACAATTTTTTACGATAATATTAATTCTTTTTATTTTTTAAATTAAGAGCATCTCCTGTGATTAATGTCGACAAATCAAATGTTAGGACACTCGGTTCACTGTTTGGTGGCGAATTCTAATACTACGCTATATTGAAAACGGAAGAAAGCAAGTATTTTTTTTTTAATCTTGGGATAAAAACTCGCAACATATGCTCTAATAGAGAATACTTTCCAACGTCGAAACAATCGTGTGTTTATTTAATTTTTTTTTTTACCTTTTTTAAAAGTTCAATTAATTATTAAAAAAAATATAAACATAAATGAAATGCCCATTTCTATTTATTTACAAAACAGTTGTATACAAAGTAGCACTTACTTTAATTTAATATATATACGAAAGATCTACTAGATAAGCCACTCAATTGTGAGACAGTGTGAAAATCGAGATAATAGAAACATTAGATAATATACATAATGACACCTTGCAAAATGACTCACGTTCGACGTTACTTAGTTTAGTTAGTAGGCAACAGTATGCCGATGTCGGCGCACGTTGACCAAAATATATAACAACTTAACTAAAATAAAAAAAGTAACAGTTATTTAAAATAACAGTGTGAAAATATAAATAATAGTGACGATAAATAAGTTATTAGGACACCTTGTAAAAGAAGCACTGTACTTATTCTTAGTTTATTTAATAATTGACAGTATTCCGGTATCAGTGCATGTTATTCCAAATATATCATCAATTTAATAACTATTATAATATATAAAATAACCGTTATGATACAAGATGGGCAATACAACATCGCAAAGGAAACGATATATAAAAAACTGTGAGTTAGTCCGGCGTGGGTTTTGATATTTTTAATGTGTATTTATATCACTGAATGCGTCTTTTTTTTGTATAGGTCAAGACATAACTAAAGATAGGATGAAAGTTGTGGAGTTGCAGTCTGAAGAAGAGGTAAGTCTGGTCTAATACTTATAATTTGTATATTTATTTGTACATTTTTCTACTTGTATGTTTATCGATATAACTACTTAACTATCGCATTCTAAAGATAATCGTGTTTATTGGTGAAAACTGCGTACTGTGAATATAAATAATATATTATAAGTAATATATTATAAGGTTTTAGAGAAAAACACTAGTTAAGACATTTCTTTCTAATCAATCCGCCGGAATTCGAAAAATTTCATGTTGAGAGTCATTTCCCCATTTCGGCATCTAACCTGCAACCTTCGCGTTTCTTGCTTATTCGTTTTCGTATATGTACATACGTATACATTATATATACTAGCAATAATAACAACTTCACTTTAAAAGGATATCATTTTGGACACCTTACACATTTGTTTAAATATCAAATTAAATATATAGGTATTGTAAGTACTGAACTTTGCTTAAATACGAGTGAGTACATGACGTCGTACAAGAATTTTATTGTTTACACTTTATCAGCGCTAGGTTTTTCTATGCATTAAATAAATGCAACTAGCAATGTTATAATGTGCTGACCTCATGACGTCACTATACTAAGTATGTTTACATTAAGTAAGCGTTCAAATGAATCAACTAATGATTATTATATATAATAAACATTTTCTTTAATACGTATTTTGTAATGTAATAAGGAAAAGTAAATGAAAAAACTAATTTAATCTTTGTTCCTTCGCGATATTTACTAATTTCTTCATAATTGTTGGCGATTTCCAAGAATGACATATTTCTAAAACTTTATTATCTTTGAGTCACTTTTATCAATGAGAAATCACTCACATTTGTGCATACTTACCTATATTGTGGATGAATAAATTTAGATAATACATAATTTAGAGGCCATGGTGCAGGGGCACCATCGTGTGACTATAAAAGCGACGGCTGTCGGTTCGATTCCCCATCAACGCAATGAATTATTGAATAATTTAATTTCTTTGCTTAGTAACAAGACTAAGCGCCTCGTTGAGTTTCGCCACTCTTCACACAATGTCTCCAACATTCGGCGTAAACTTGGGAACGATGTTTACCAACGATAGCTTATCTTAATATATTATACTTACAGAATTTAGATACTATTTAAAAAACTATGTATATTGCAACACTTTCAGGAGAAAAGAAGCGTCAAAAGTAATACATCTGACAGACATAAAAATGAAAAAGACAGCGAACTCACTAAAACATTAGAAGAAGAGAAGAAGAAAAATATGGAGTTGCAAAAAGAAATTGATTTGCAGGTAAATACTGTTGATTTCAATTTTTTAAATTGTAATTACCAATTTGTTAGCAAAATATTTTTTATTCAATACAACCATTTTTGGATCGCCAAGTTACATAGATGTGTACTAGTCGATAGTGTCAGTCCCATTAGTTCTGGATACGATTCATCAGATCAATGTCAATGTCAGTTGTGTATACGATTTCAAAATCTACAACTTTATATTTTCATTTCCGCATTCTGGTAACGAAGCAAGCCGCGATATTGATTCCCGCCACTCACCATGCTAAGCCTCAAGAAGTGGTTGGTAAGTGGGGAATGGTAGTTTCTTAATGGAGGAAAGGATTGTCTTCATCCTAGATTCCCTTTGCCTACCCTTCCATGTGTGGGGTACAGCGTGAAACTAAAATATATACAAATAATTTCAGATATCTTTGAAAGCTGAAATGGAGGTTGCTATGAAATTGTTGGAAAAAGATATTCACGACAAGCAAGACACCATTATATCGCTAAGACGACAGCTTGATGATATAAAACTTATCAATTTGGAAATGTACAAAAAGTTACAGGTAAGCCTTTTATAATGCATTAGCTTCTGATTTTTTCATCAGGCTGCCAGATGTAGAATATTTCTTTAGTTACTCTAACAAAAACCTGTAATTTCCAAATAGTTAAACATAGAAGTTTACGTAAAATATCGTGTTTTGAAATCATCAATCAATTTTGTACGTTTCAGTTGAACAGTTGACTAGGATATTTTTTCTTTTTAATTTAAAATTTATAAAATTGTATTACGTTATAGTAACAAAGTTACGTTATACATAATTACGTGTTTGACCTTGTACATTATTGTTATAATATACCTAACAGCTATCATTCGTGTTCATTTTCTTAACTACACAAAATGTACATTTTGTAACTAACGAACGTAGTTTAAAAAAGAACTACATATATTTAATTATTTTACCTTTTACTTTTAGAAACAAAAAATTACAATAATTTTAAAATTATAAATTCTCATCTGGCAACCTGTTTTATAATCTTCAAAACTTTTTTTATTTCTAACCAATCTTTTCACGGTTCAAAATCAGTAAAGCCTCTGTTGAGAAATAAACCACAATTAAATAAAAATTGTATCCAATTGAAGGTCAACTATGTTTTGACAATGGCAATGGCTACTTACTATAGTTGTAATACCTAACTACTTATGACCTTCACGGTATTCAATATTTTATTCTTCTTTAACCTGATTTTTTTTAAACAGAAACACAGTTTGACACTGTAATAACATTTTTTCTTATTACGCATACTTGAAAGTATTATGATGAAAAAATATTATAAACCTTCAATTCATCTTAATAAAAAAATACATAAATAAATTCTATCTCTTCACATAAAGTATAAATCGAATGATTAGTGCATTTGATTTTTGAAGAAAACATTGAACTCGTAAAGTGTGGGTGTCAAGTCAATTATGTCCGCCGCCCATACGTTTTGTATACTTCACTGAGTTGTTATTGTTCGTTTCCTTTTGTACGTAAATGTGATCGTTCTATCTTCGCTTGTTTATTTTATTTTTGTTGCGGCACACGGATCTATTGCAAAGCTTGTTATTCCTTTCGCATTTAGTTTGTAGATGTTGCTGTATATTTTGGAAAAAAAAATTATAAAATATTCCAAATATTAGGTCCCAATATTCTAATAATTCATTCGGCTAATAAGACGATCAAGTTAAATATATTTAATATTTATAAAATTCATCTTAAATTAAATTATTTGTGTCTTAAATTATCTGTATGATTTCTTAATATTAAACTTTATAATAAAAATTTAAATAAAGTTACATTTATACAATTGCTTGCCGTGTGTCTGAAGAATTTCTCACTTTCAATATTGGCTGTTTTACTTAGGAGGGACTTTGTATTTGGATAACCTAACATTGTAAATAATTAACCATATCTATTACTAACAAAACGATGTATGTCAATGCCGCATTTATAAATGGAAGGAATGCGAAATGGAACTGACGCAGAAAGGTGAAATGGTATCCAGGCTTCAAGGAAAAGCTGAACAAATTGGCAAAATACTACACAACCTCGAAAAATATAACCACTTCTTAGGACCGGACCATGATCTGGTCAAAGCTCTTAAATCGCCCACTAACGATAATCTAGGGGATAAATTAGAAATGCTTAAAGCACAAAGTAGTCACTTGAAGGGCACCAAATCGAAAGATGAGGGCCCTCCGAACAAAAAACTTAATTTACAGGAAATACCACCTTTCCGGAGAACCAGTGGTACAGACAAGTCTGTAACAAACGTTGACAAGTGAAAGAATTTTAAAATAATAAGCTTCTTTGTAATAAAGCGTTTTTAATGTCCACAGGGTGGTATTTGCTCCTAGAAATTTGTTCCACACAATAACAAATAACATTTATTCTAATACTTCATAACTGTTACATATATTAGTGTAGAGAAAATGTGATCACGACATTGAATTGATATTACAATAATTTAGCTTTTAACTATTTTAAAAACCTCAATTAGTATAATATTAGTGAAATGCGTAGTTATGCTGTCTAATCCATGAAGAAAGTCGAAATTTAGGTTTTCCTGATTCAAAATAACATTATTGAATCATTTCATTCATAACAATTTATATATTAAATATACTTTAAATAATGAAAGCTAAACAATGGCTTTGTTTTAGGAATGTGAAAGTTCCTTGAAACATAAAACAGAGTTAATAGCAAAATTGGAAGCAAAGACTGAGTCAATGGGCAGCACGATACATCAACTCGATGAAAAGTAGGTCACATGTTTTTCTTAACGCCTCTTATCGCTCGACGACAGTGCCTAGACGTATATTATGTTTAATAGGGTAATTGACTTTTGAATTGACATATTGTATCGTTATAAAAACACCTGTTAAATGTTGTAGTTCAAGAATTCAAATTGTTAAAAAATGTTCACATTGCTATTAAGAAAATGCCTTAGACAACGTACAAATAATGAAATCATTCTATATTATCTTTTACTAACGTCTTCTTCTACCTTTATGAACAGTCAAATACCCTATTTTAATGAATATATAATAATATATTGCTTGACATATCAATATATCGGAGTCGCACATGGGTGTGAGCGATGCACTGCTTGCTGAGAGAAGAAGATATAGTTGCGAAAACTAACCAAAACTTGATACTTTCGATATTGGCAAACCACCACAATGAATTTAATATTTTGATATTATACATATTATATTTTATTATGAAAGGCAACTTGAAGGCGAGACGCTACTGCTTCAGCTTGTTGCTGTGGTTCTTTAAATAGTTATTATTTATTAAATACTTTTTTTAACTTGGCTGGACGACGCTGCCGCGTGTCTAGATAGTGTTTATTGGAACATGTTAAGTTTTTAGTTATTTCTCTTATAAGGATTATTTCTATAAGATCAAATCAACCAAATGTTTTTTTTTTTTCGGAATCATAATTGATTTTATATTTTAGCTTTAACTGTGCTAGACTTTTTGAGTGTACTTTCGACTATTTCTAGCATTAGTGATATTGTATTGAAACAAATCCAATGGAATACCAAATTATCTTAGATAATCTATATATTTTTTCAGTGATATTCGAGTATTATAATAATGTGATACAATACATGGGATATCTCTTGTATTATTCTAAAATATATGATCTCATTTTATGTATAATCCATATTTAAAATTATTATAATAGATAATTATGTGCAGTACAATTATATCTGTAATAGCATTTAGAACCAACTGTATTTGAATCAATCAAACCTTTGTCGGTTTTTTTATAGTTTTGTAATTATAAAGCTAGCTATGTAAAGCCTTCTTTGTAATAAATAATATTCAGTCGCATACCGTATTTTATTTATGAAACCACGGATTTGCTTATTTTTCATTTTGGTTTATTGTGCAGGTTTGCCATTATCTACCTCCGTTTATGTTTGCATGGTTTTGCCTAATATATATTTTTCCATAATAATACAGGATATATATCAAAAGATATTTTAAAACTTTATTTTTCATATATCAATTATGATTATTAGATTTTTTATTATTATTTGTAAAAATAATTTCTTAAATAATTTATTCTTAAAGTTGCTACTTCTATTACAAAGCCAAATCAAATTAGTTTTCTGCAATTTTTAAATACTCCGTCAACACTTATATTATATTGATTTTTGGAACTAGAAAGTGCTTGTTTCAAGAATCAATATAATATATTTAGATAAAACAAATCTATTGGATTTGAATTAAGCCAAATAATTAAATAAAGACATAGTAGGCTATATAGTCTATAATAGGAAGATAGATTACAGGAAGATAACGCAGCTAGGAAGAATTTAGAAGAAAGTTCTCGAACATTAGGACAAAAAGCCGCAGTGGCGGAAACCAGGGCCGTTGCAGCTGAAGGCGACCTTAGAATAGAAAGAGAGTGGAGAATATCTTTACAGGTATAGGTATCATTATTATAAATAATTAATTTATTAATCAAGTAGAGATCATCGTGGCGCAACAGCATAGGCAATGGAAACCTAGCGATAGGACACTACTTCCCCATTCTAAATGTTAGAAAAACTACGTGTTAAGTGAGTGAGGCCAGTCGTAGCGCAGGGGCACAGCGCGTGACTAAAAGCGACTGGTTATAGGTTCGATCGGTCTATCGATGGAAATGAAATAATTCAAATTTATATTTTCATCTCTTCGCTCTGATGTCGAAGGAAAACTGTGTGCGAGATACAGCATCAAGCCGATTTTATTTTGATTTACGTGTTAAGTCGTGGAATTCAACGCAGCACTGATGTCGTCTGACGCTGTGCTATGATCTGATTATCTACACGTGATCTAAAATCCACACAATTCATCTCACACCCACACTTGTGAGAATACATATATGTGCATCTGCAAATATATGTATTATGACATCTGCATTACTTGTGGAAAAATTAGCAGTATTTTTTTCTTTCTATGTTATTGTTAAAATGTAACTTTATCAAAAACTGTTTTTATTTCGTCTTTCTTTCCGAGATTTGTCCAGTAATTTAAAACTATCATCAGACTGATGATACTACTTTGCTGATTATTGAGCTATATAGAGGAAAAAAATTACAAGTACGGACACGACCAGGGCTTTATTTTCCAATTGGTTTCAACATCCCATTTCGAATAAAAACTTATCAACCCGCCAGTACTAATGCACGCGCATTTTGTGAACTATGTTAACGCATTTGTACTAGTGCAATTATCGTCAAACATAATCCGACTATAGTCCAACGATAAGAAAGGCAATTGCTTCGGCAAATACCCATACTTCACGCTGTATCCACACACGCAGCAAGGTAGGCAGAGGGAACGTAGTGTAAAAACACTTCGTTCTTCATTTTCAGCCGTTTTGTGGTGGCATTACGTGTAGAGGTGGCAGAACTCAACGCCACCTTTTGCCTGGACACTAGGGCGTAGAAGAATATTTTTATTTACTGTTTCATTATTCAACTGGTACATTTTTTAACATGTAGATTAATGACTACGACTTATGAGATTTCAAATCAGCAGTAATTTTTATTCGCTTGAATGCGCCGGAACCTCTGTTGTTATTAAAACTAAACCTTTTGCAAATAATTTTTATTTCGATATTATTATAATATATAAATTGAAAGACAGTAGGAGCCATAGGCGTAGGAGGGGGAAACCCACCCCTCATTTTACTTACAACAAAAATTACCCCGAAAAATTAAAAAATATATTTACACAAACATTTCTGTTTAAACGTTAAGTCTCTCCCCAGAAAATAGCTCTAGACACGCTAATGGGAGGAACCTACCTTTGCGAGACGTTACGCGTTGAAAAGAGGATCTCAAAGCGGCGCTTTGTATTCTTACCAGTGTCAAGATAAAAGAATACGAACCTGCAACCGTCACACTTACAGTGCGCTACAGCACAACGACCTCAATTAGTTTTAAAATGTGTACATGTGAAGCCTGTTATTTTGATATAGACTCACTTGTAGCAAAATACACAAATGTTCTTGATATATATTTACAGGAATCAATGATGCGAGACCGAGATAAAATATCAATACTTAACCAAGAAGTCGAATCTCTTAAATCTATAGGACAGGTAAGATAGACGGTACAAAATAATTACCCCTGAAATCATTTTCTTAAGCGAATAAAAAGAATTACTTTTAAGTCCCGTCTGTTAATCCTAATAAACAACAAAACAAACCTTAGCCCAGGATTGTTGTTTTCTTGTAAGTTTTTGTTTTTTAAAATTATTTTTTATTTCTCTTTTTTGTTAGGATTCATTAGGATTATAAAACGAAAAGTTTTCTTATTATATCCTTGAAGGTTAATATTGTGAGGATTTGAACCCGCTTTCACAGTCCACAAAAGTAGGCTATGATTGTTACTATCCACGAGTATCCACATTTAAAAAAAATGTCATTGTTATTTTTATTAGTATTACGGTAATGATAATCTCTTTTATAAAATCCTTGTATTGAGCTCTTGAATTTGATACCCATATTGTGGTTTTCGAAAATTATATATGTAACCATATAATATAGAATACATGTTCCTTCATATTTTAGAAATACATAGCTTTACAAGAAGAACAACATCAACTAAAAATACAATATGGCGAAGCTCAGAAGACTTTGGAGGAAGTAGGAGCTACGTTAAGTGAAAATAAGTTACAATTGGCAGAAATGTTGGAAAAAGAAGCTAGGACCTCCGAAGAAACGCCAAATTGGACGAGCGATAAGGATGCAGTTGCTTGTTCCGCTTGTTCTAAAGAATTTACCATTGCAAGAAGAAAGGTGAGACAAATATTATTCTATGTATCTTATTATATATAATTACAGAATCATATTAAGAAAATATAAATAGTACTGTAGGAAGAGTTCAAAATATTCATTAATGAATATATTTTATTTTAAAGTATTTAATATTTACAATGCTTAATCTTGTATTAGATAAATTTCGCGCATCTTAACATTTTACTTTTCAAAAATAATAATAAACCATATATGTCTACAATATGTTGCAATTACTGAAGCCAGTAGTTGCGCAGAGGCACAAGCCTGTCACTGTAACCGCGACAGTTTTTGAATTCGATTCACAAGCGAGGAAATGAAATACTTAAATTTAATTATCTCGCTTTATAACAAGGCAAAACGCGACGTTGAGTTCCGCTTCTCAACACGTAATGCCTCCAAAATTTGGCGAAAAATCGGGGAGAAGGTGTCAAAATGTAATTGGTCTGCCAATTTGTCTGTTTCGCTACATACGAAATACAGCATGAGGCTAAAATAAAATAAAAAAATATTATTATATTAAATATATTTATTCCAGCATCACTGTCGAAGGTGTGGGCATATATTTTGTGGGGCGTGCAGCGAAAAAACAGTCGCATTAGTTGGCAACACCAAACCCGTGCGAGTCTGCGACAGCTGTTTCAACGACGTGAGACTCACTTAGTACAAATACCGAAGACTGACATTGACTGTAAAATGTATTAAAATTCTGTATCAGCCATACAAACAAAATACGTAATAATTTTTCTTTATATTATAATAATTTTATAAATAATAATTTTATAATCTAATTATAATTTATAATTTTAAATCGCTCTGGTGCAATATTATAAAACCAAGACCAAGTTCAAGAGTGCTTTAATATTTTTTTTATTAATCAATATAAATTTAAATGCATTGACGCTAATGGTGCTTCGGAAAGAAATGTTTTTTTTTGTGATTGTTATTCAATTTTTATTGTAAATACATACATTACACTTGTATAGCGATTATTATTTTAAATAAATATACTTACATTATAAAGAGGTATTTTTTGTTTAGTTATAGTTATATAAAAACCTAATAATATCTACAAACAGTAGATAATAGTAGACATGCGTCCATTTAATATTGTTCCAACAGGATTCTCTTCTTTTGATATATAAAATTTTTTACAAACAGTAAATATGATTTTTTAATAAACTTAAAATACTTTTCTTGTAAATATATAATACTTAATAATACTATAATATATAATACTATATTTTAAAGGTCTACCTTTGTCATACTAAAGTGAAGCGTATAGATTTAAATACATCATTTTCACTTTTAATAATATTGAAAATAAAAATAAAATATTAATTTATATTAATTATTTTTTTATTTTATATTAATATATCATTAATACGAACTAAATATGTGACGCTGATCTCACTACTAAAGATCTAGGCTAGTTGTCCAAAAACAGCGTGAACTGGTTTAGGCCACCAAGTGACGTCTCACCTACAATATATATATATTCTACTATTAACTAACATTTTTTTCTCATATCACCCTAACCAGTATATATAGTTTCTAAGCAGGTTGGTAAATAAATATATATAGTACGGACTTTTATATACATTTTTTATTATAATCACATAAAATCAGTCCTCCAGTTTCTACTGGAGGACTGAATAGAAACGTTATTCATCATTATCGTTCATCAAGTATTCTAGTATCTGCTCCATAGCTTCAGGGTTGTCTTCTGGTACCTTAAAAATGATATATTGTGTAACAGATTTCTGTAATCATACAATAACACTCCCTTTCGTAAAGTCTATCATAGAAAATAAGCAACAGCAGTAGATGTAAATACAGGTTGAGTTATTTATAAGTTTAGCCTAGCCTGTATTTGAAACCGCCAAATATGTAGCTGCGACAGTATTAATATGTAAGTACCAAAATACACAATATTCCAATAGGTACCTACATTTTTTTTTCAGCTTCACGCTGTACCCTGGCGTATAGCAGAGTATGCAGAGAAAACCTAGTGTTAAGACATCCATTCCGCCGAACTTTCGAAGTATTGCATGGCGGAGCTCAACGCCTCGATTTGCCATAGCGAAGAAATAAAAATAATCCCCTTGTGGGAATCGAACCTACAACGTCACAAAGCTACAGCCTCAATATTTTAATATATATATATATATATATATATATATATATATATATATATATTTGTTTTATACGAAGCCTTCTCTACAAGAAATTAGTTTTAAATACCAAACATGTGTATACAATGAGTATATTTTTTTTTCAAAATGAGTGGGTAGAAATCAGAAATACAACCAGGCTTACCCAATGTCCCGATCCGAAGACTGACCAATAGCTTAATTGCCTCGCAGTTTTATAAAACCCATTCCTGTGTCCTCGTATGAGCGTTCGTTTCGCATTCGTGAACTCTTCCGACCCGTGCCATTTAAGTGCGTGTACCCAATTTGTGGCACCTTACAAGGAAAATGAATACATGTTAAGAAATAATCTGCGAAATCTATTTAAATTGAGCTCTATATATAGAAAGTATATTATGATATTACATAGTTGTGTTGAAATATGGCGAGTTGGGTGATTCAAACGTCATTTAGAATAAAAATGTATTTTGATCCAAATTTCAAGATGGCAGTGACTGTGATTAAGCGTATTTATCATACGTACTTAGACAGAGACAAATGTCTCCCCGCAAAAAAAAATTATAAAAAGTTCTCAATTATTACGGTAGTTTAAAATAGTTATTACTTAATTTTGTACTTACCAGCAAGAGGCGTCACCACATCTAAATTTCCATTGTAAATTGCAATTTTTATCTGTGTACGGTTCAACAACGACTCTACTAAAAATAAAATCTATATTAATTGTTAATTAATTATAGTGTTACCTCCTAAAACTACCACATAAAATCAATTTATGATATACATTAAACATAATTAATGCAGATATTAAGTATTTAATAAATATATAAATATATAAAACGAATTTATACAGTATTTGTAATGAATACTCACAGAAAATAGTCGATGGTATTAAAAAACTGTTGTTTAAATTATAAAAAACGTCATCGGACACGCAGATCCATTTCAAGTCCTGATTCACGACAGACAAAGTCGGCTTCACGTAAGTATTTACTTTGTACACTAACCCACTGTAACTTTGATCGGTGATCAATTGGTTTATATTATTGAAGTTTATCGTCATACCGGATTCTTTATTCAGAATATAATATATAGTGTCGTGCAGCCTACTTGCGGTGGCGTAATCTTTTGTATCTATCAAATATTTTGTCTGTTTGGCAATTTTCATTGCTTTAGTATAAGTAGGTAGATCGATGGCACCCTGTTATAAATAACAATAAGTTAAATTAATAATTATGATTAGAAATTGTTAATAGGCCATCGTGGAGCAGAAGCACAAAGATTAGCGTGACAGTTGTAGATTCGATTCCCACTAGGGAAATTGGGTTATATAAAAATGATGTTATTGAACCTACCTACCATTATTTACCTATTGTATACCTACCATATTGTAAAGGAACGCCGGTTGTGCTAAAGTACTAAGCTTTGGATCGACCCATCCGCTTCCAATACCGATACCCTTAAAGTTCATTTTTAACCGCTTATTTCGTATCGCCTGCAATAGAAAAATTATTAAACATTTTACCAATCAGTCATTTAAATTTTTTATTCCTACAAATTCTTTTTCTAGTCTGAGAAACCCAGAGAAATTACTAAATCCGATTGTCACAACTCACACGGTTAACTATTTTACATTCTTTTTTCAACATATACATTAACACTTAATAAGACAGAGGCACTGTTTCATGGCAGTTCTAATTGAATATTGCGCTGTAACCTTTGAGACTAGTTGATATAAGAGATATAAATGTGCTATATATATTTTTTTTCTTTAATATTAATCGAGGGCAATCCTGGTGCAGTAAGTAGGCAAGCGTGCGACGATACACGCGAAAAGTTGAGGGTATCTATTCTCATTCGAGGAAATAGAATATTTTAATTTTCATCGCTCTGGTAACTCAGCTTAACACGCAATGCCTCCAGAATTCGGCTTCTTAACATTAAGTTCCCAGGTTCCCTCAGCCTACCCTGCTACGTGCGAGATACTACGTGATGCTAAAAAATATTAGTTAAAATTGTTTAACGTATCTACATATTACAACATGACTTTTATTCCGAATTACGTATAATCGTGACAATGGTAGCATAAATGAATATATGTGCATATTAATACTGTATACCTACGTAAGTATACGTAACTGTATTTGCATAATTTATCATTGTAAATGAGAGTTAACACTTTTTCGTTAAAAAATTGTCCTGAGAAGGAATCGAACCGGACCTGTTTGTTGGCTATCGTAATTCCACAAGAAAATCCCGAATTAATATATATTATATTAAATTTTGTTATAATACATACCGATTGTAAATAGTAACCCAGTCTAGGGGACAATTTGCCTCCATAACTTTGACCAATAATGTAAGTTGGTGTTTTCCTAAACTCTTTATTTGTCTTGAAGAAAGCTTTGATTGCTTTCAAAAGATCTTTTGCTAAAATATATTCATAATTATTAATATAAAAGAATAAAAAGAAATTAAACTAAGGATAATATTCAACAAGAAGATTTTTTGATTCGGTTAAAAATAATCATAATAATGTGGCCGTCGTGGCTGTAACGCAACGGTTGTGGGTTCGATACCATCAATATAAAAGAATACAAATAGATCAAAGCATATTCAATGCCTATACGACGAGAAGATTTTTTTTAACATTTTAAAAATATTTTTATAGACATTTGAAAAGAATACGCGCAATCACGTTTCAAATTTCTCACGAATTTAATGTCGCGATTATTTCTTCCATTGTTCAAAATTTTGTTACAATAGAACCTTGAGGTTTTTATCAAGCCAAAAGATGATGTACAAACAATACATCATAATTATGCAAATTAAATTATGTGCATGTATATTATTCGCCTACCATGCTTACATATTATGTAGTATAAATTAAAAATTTTGCGAAAATTTGTATTAATATTAAACGTGATGTAGGTTCGATTTTCACTCGGGGATCGAATTATTATTATTAATTTCATATCTTTGCTCTGCTAACAAGCCTATATATACGCAATTCCCGGCGAAGTAATATATTAACACTAGGTTCCTTCTGCCACATGCAGGATACAGAGTGAAGCTGAGAGAGAGAATATTGAGTCAAATTATTCACCTGCTTCTTTATCTGTTTTGACGAGTAGTGATTTGTTAACAGCATAGCTAAAACCAGTCCCAACAGGGTGATCAATCAACAGTAAATTTCTTCCATTAACCTAAAAAGGATTTATTACATTAAAATTAAATTAAATGGAAATATAAATTTAAATAAATATTTCATCTCCTCGAGTGTGGATCGAAACCACAACCAGTCGGTTTTACAGTCAAACTTTGTGCCCCTGTGCAACGACTAGCTAGAAAAGGATTAAAGAACTAAAAATAACAAACAAGCTTTCAAAAAGTTTTTTACATTTACTGTTACGGCTGTTAGATTCTAGACCTAAATCGCAAATTATTATACGAACTGCGAAGTTAATCCAGAATATTTATTATAAACGCGTTTATATAGCAATAACAATTTTATATTAGTTAATTTTTTTAATGACTAATGAATATAGAAGTGAAATAAATAAAAATATGAACAGACGTACCTACCCATGTATGGTTTCGGGGTCGCATATCCATATTCAGGGGGCCTATTTCAGCAAAGTTGGCTATCCCAGTGGACGCGAGGCCTGGCCCGCCTTGTATCCATATTATGAGCGGCTTTTTTTCGGCTTCAAAAACAGTACCATCAGCATAATACAACCAATAAAAGAGAAACGCACCGGGACGCACTTCTACATATTTCTGTATACTCTTCCATGGTTTGATCCGTAGAGCTTCCAAATAAGGATTTGTTTCTGGAGTTAAAGATCATTCGTTATAGTTTGTCTTTATTATTACCAATATGAAAATATTCCCATAAAAAAAATTGGATATTATAGCTTAACACGAAATTCAAGCTATTAAAAAAGACAATTTCCCATGACTTACCTTCGCCTTGTAACATGCAGCAAGAAAACAACACTAGAAATATATGAATTAATAACACGTTCATTTTTAACTAAGTCCACTAGTCACGAACAGCACAATAACCGAATTCACATGCGTACACTGGGGTCGCTATATATCGTTTAACCGCACGTCATGGTATCATGATATCATCTCTCCCATCAATTAAAAGTGTAAATTAGGTAAATGAACGATAAACAAGTACTTCCCTGAGCTCATTAAGCCGATGCCTGTCACGCGGTTCTCATTACGGGATAAGTGCGTGGGAGGATATGCGATTGTTCCATATGCACAACAACTCCAGACAAATTATATATAATATACTTAACAAAATTTTCTAGCTTTTAAAGTTATAAATATGAGATTAGAAAACGTAATACTGCAAAATATAGATCCATAGGTCGCGTTACAGAAACAACTACCAAGGCTATGGCATCTAGGCGGCATTTGTGACGGCACAAAGATATCAAAAGGTCTCAATCCTTTCACACGGTCTTATTCAGTAAGAAAACAATAATGATAAAAATATTTTTATTATATTAACAGATCCAGAAATGAACCTATAATTCCGTCACTATGATAGTTCCGAGGCCGTTTAGGTTTCCCATTGTGTGGACTTGCAGCTGTACTCTGGCCTGCTGTATGTGACTGACCATTATTTATTTTGAGGTCCTTATCGTTCTCTGTTGATTCCGAATGATAATATGTCGGTATGGCTTGATGCAGTCCAACGATATGACCGAGACTACCCCCCACCAATCCCGGTCGGTACGTCGCATGAGGCTCGTTCACCCCACCTTCAATTACTGGTTTTAAGTGATCTAAAAATTATATACACTACTTTGATAAAGTATAGGAAAGCAAAAAAATAAATAAAAAAGTCAATTGCTTTAATTACCGACAATAAAGCATTATCTTACAGTAGCTTTAGTAATTAAAATAAAAAAATTCGTAATTGTAAAAACCTTTTAATAAACATAATTGAAAATGAAACCTAGAATTATAACTGGTTTAATACGTTGAAAGCTCTAGTTCCGGACTTATTAGCCTAACCATTATTTTGTCACGATTTTAGTTAACCTTATATAAATTATCAACTTATTGCCGAGGAACGGAGTGTTTTAACACTAAGTTCCCTCTGCTTGCCCGGTCGTGTTTGGAATACAACGTGAAGTTGATTTAACTATTTGCTTTAATTTAAAATAATTTTGCTTATTATACAAATTTGATGTAATTATTGAATTATTATAAAATTACCTGTAGGTAGTTGCACTTTTTGAGGTCTATAAGAATTAGATCCAAAGTACCCTCCTGCAGGAGGACGTGTAGGTCTGTAAGCTGGCACCGTTGGGTATTCATTAACGACTGTTGGTTTTGTTCCTTGATTAATCTGCTGCAGCCAGTTAAAGAAAAATCGATTTTGTTGCCTATGTCTTCGATACGACTGTGGAGTGACTGGTATAAACATAAAAGTGGTTAAAACAAGTAAAAGTTTAGTTCAATTTATTTTAATTATTATAGGCTTTCCTCATCCACTTCGGCTCATTTGTACAGCAATTTTATGATAGTAATAAAAAACAATTATCTGATAGTTATAAAATAATGTAACGTAATTCATTTCCTCGAATGGCAATCCACAACCGTCACGTTCACAATCAAACGCTCGTGCCACTGCGCTCAATAGTCTGATCCCGGCTTAGAATAGGATCACTCTGGTACTGTCGGTGTTGTAAGAGGCGACTAAAGTACGTGTGGTAGAGTCACGTCGCCTGTAATGGCAACACGCATGGGCAGACTCGACCGGATTAATAACACCCCCGGCATTTAAAACCGGCGTGAAGTAGTGTCTCTTCCCATTAGGTAATGGCGAGCCCTGGCGCCCTACATCTCCACCTTAAAGGCCGGCAACGCACCTGTAGCTCCTCTGGTGTTACACGGGGTCGAACGCTCGCTTGCCTTGCCCTCTCACATAAGAAAAAAATATGCAATGCTTCCAGAATTCGGCAGAAAGTGAGGAATGGAGTGTCCCAATTTGTAAGTAATTTCGAAAAAGATTAACGGTCAAATTTTTGTATTTTTTTTATACCATTGGGCGATGAAAGTTGACATATTAAATCACATTTAAATCTTTAAAAAATTAAATTTAAACGTGTTTTTTACATTGTTTTGTACTACTCGTAAAAAGGTTTCATACTAATTCGGCTAAGCCCTGCATGAAAGATCTCAACGCAGTCGCGAACTTGTCGAGAAGTTCAACTTTGTAGTCGTTTGTAATTTACACATTACATATTATCAGTTTAGGGGTCCTTCTAACAATCCGTGAAACACGTGTTGAATAAAATATTTTTAAGAGTCTGAGTGTCAAATTTTATAAGAATCGGTGCCGATTTAAAGATTTTTCCATACAAACTTTCAAACCCTATTTCACCGCTTCAGGGTTAAAATTTTTCAAAATCCCTGATTAATTGGTGTTCACATAATAAAAATAAATATCCATCCAAATTTCACGTTTCTATCATCAGCGGTTACGGCTGTGCCAGTATGCGTGCGTCTTACACCATTATGGGGAACAACATAATTAAAAATTTTTAATCTAAATAATTTAAATAAAATTTACCATCAAATAAGCTGTTTCAAGCACATTTCGGATATTCGTTGCCCTTATTTTTTTAAAATATAACAAGAGGAAAAATACTCACTTGAACTTAAATCATTTTCGTCGTAATCTTCTATTTCACCACAATCATCTGGTTCGTCAGGCTGAGGTTCCTCTTGGAGACTGCTGGGTGAATTGTGAATGTTACCTGGTGCCAGCAAATCGTAATACGCGCCAAAGGTCCTTCCGTTATTATCAAAACGCGCTCTTCGTTTATGGGGAGCTATTTTATTTGTCGGACACAAAGGATTTACTGTCACCGAATTTGTTTTTTCAACTAAATCTATAACCTATGCAATAAACAAAAATTCAATACTTTATATATATAAAAATGATAATATAAAAATGTATTTATAATTTTATATCGCGATATACAATATAGTATACATACTATGATTCCAACAAAGATAAATTTCAAAATTTTTAACATTTTTACAAAATATACAAGAAATATGTATGTAGATTTTATCAACAACAACAACGATTGCTTCGTGCTAATGTTCTATTGGTATCTGAACGGTAGAATACGAGATATCTGTTACAAAAGCTCGAGGTCTCCCACGCGAATAAAATGAATGTGTAAATCCTTGGCCAATGACCGCTCCTTATAAGAATTAACAAAATGCAACAGAAAGGACTTTAAGAAGATATTAGCAGTGCAAAATTTTAACACAAACTGTTATATGTATTATATTTTTATTACTCTATTTCTTTTGTAAAAGCCGATATGTTTGAAAATAACAATTCTTGAAAGACCTCATTTATATTAAAACTACTTGAAAGACTATTTAATTTTAAGTTAATATTTTACAAAAAATTTATATACAAGGGTCAACATTCGCAACATCTAGATAACGATACACGATACACGAAAAATATCCAAAAATTCAACAAATGATAAAAAAGCTATTATATTTTTTTAGCATACAGCAGTTGGGCAGAGGGAATCTGGGAACCAAGTATTAGACGAGTAAGTATTGAGTGGGGGAACTCAACGTCGCGCTTTGTCTCATGCCATTGTATTTTTATGGTAGGTAATAAATAGAGATGCTGCCATATCAAATTTTGTAATTTTTTTCACCCAGAAACTGCGTGTTTTATTTTACTTGTATGATGCGAAGGCGCGATAGTTAGATTTATTGATAATATTAAATTGATACTGAAAGTACTCACCTATTACGTGTAAGTAGTGTGACGATCGCTTTTTTATATATTATTTCATTTAGTAGTTATTTCGACAAATTCATTGACATAATTGGAAATTAAAAAGTAACTTAAGGCATTTGATTAGTTTTATTAATATATTTTATTTTATTAATTATTAATATATTTGATTATTTGTGTTTGTAGCGTCCACGTAAGCCCCCATATATATTGTTTTTGGTTATATAAAAGTTGTTGCAATTTTACAAAGGTATTGATGAAATCCTTACGCCTTATATAATTTCCCAATATCACCTTTTTAACAGTATCGTGGGATTTAACAAGGTAACATCTTTAAACTTAATTAATGACAACCTAAATGCAATATTACGAAATTTTCCATACCTAACGGTTATTTAATTAATTTTGACATAAACAATTACCTGTAATTCTATCCCTAGTTTATGATAGTTATTAAATTCTTTTTAATTTTCACTAGTATTTATATTTTGAATAATTTTATTACATAAAACCTTCTTCATAACTTCATAAATAATGTATAAATTTTTAACGAAACTATAATTGAAACATAAAATAAGTAAGTGTAGAGCGTGTAGGTATCTAATATATGTATTCGGCGCAAAATGTCCGCAAATTAAAAAGTTATCTTATCGGGCTATGGAGTGCGGTCGAAGAGCTGTTGCCGTAATGAAGTTAAAATGTCTGAGTTTTTGCATATTATTCCGAAAAGAAAACAAGAAAAAATAATAAAAATCAAATATGCCATCTAAGAATATATAGCACATGTCAGGCTCGACTCGTTGACCATGCTTTACAAATTTCATGTAAATCGGTAAACTGTCGGAAGTAATGTAGATTAAACGACGACGAAATAAAGCTAAATGAAACCGTTTATTAAAGGACCGATGTGCCAACCAAAAAAATCTGGTGACCTTTAGGGTCAGGGTCGAACGGATAAAACTATTGTTGACCCGGAATGGTCTTTGTATGTAGAGACAGGTACAAAGAAAAAGCCCTAAGTTATGCACTCCATTCTTCGAACCTTAGACTATTTTTAATTACCCGAATTTTCCCTATAAATAATTTATATGCACACATATTAAGCTATCTATTTTGTTGACTACACAATAAAATAGTTAATAATAATAATAACAAATCCTGACTGCCCTGAAGTTATCTGTAGACCTCTAGATAGCTTGATTTTTTTTTATTCTCAGTAATTTTTTCTTGAGTGAACAATGCGCAAAAATTCAAATAACTTGAGGGCGGCCACGACTTATTGAGCGTACTGCATGCGAATGACGCATAAAGGTAAAAAATATGTTAATGCATTTATATGGTATGTGGTCACTGATCCAATATAAATGTAATGTTCCAAATGTATAATGGTAGATGAGAGAAGTCTCTTATTAATACGCAATTTCAAACTCTTCTAAACGACAATTAGTCGCGATTTATGATCTCTGACCTGGTTATTATAAATATAACGCGTTTCTTTTCATTATAAAAGATTTATGAGGGAAAAGTGAGTGGTAAGAGAGGTAGGGGGAGACCACGGTTGACTTTTTAAAAGTCTCCACCTACCTCTCACACAATATCAAAGATACTGGAGGAAGATCACATAAAAAACATGAGGACTCCCCGGAAGACATGTTTGAAGAGGTTGATGACAGTAAACCAGGCGAAAGAGGTATGTAGAGACCTTAGCATGTGGCGCTCCGTACTCTCTGACTACCCCGCTACGAATAAAGCGTGAATAAAAATATTGATCTGTGTCTGCATTTGTGTTTGTCCATATTATTTTGATTGTATGGAACATCAATTGAAGGTTAGAGGGCTTTGTAGAGCAACATATAGGCTTTTTTTATCCTGACATTCTCGCGTTGCATTTGCTCAGCGCGTGTACTTATTGCCTACCTAAATAGACATGGAATAACTAAACACTTTTCTTAAAAAACTAATGAATAGCAAAAAGACTTAAATTACGATTTACTTAGTACATACATAGCCAAACTTTTTTTTTAAACACATTTAAATAAATATTCGTATATTTCAAGCTGGCGAAGCCGCGCGATGGCTACTAGTAAGTAATTTTATACTATACATGATAAAAGTGTAAATTATTACATTCTACGCAACCGATTACACTAATTTTAATGTCAAAGTCAATGTCAAATGTCAATTGTCAATTTATTGAGATGCTGTGAAAATATTGTGAACTATATATAAAATTATATCAATTTGAGATATAAAATATTTCGACTTAAAAAACGTAAACTTAAAAGTATGGCGATATATCAAGGAAAAGTTTATCTTGGATATGAAGAAGATACAATATCGGAGAGAAGCAAGTCTCAGTTAAACTACACAATCAATAAAATTGGCGGACTACCTGTGAGATTTATTAATAAAATAATATTACAGTTCATAACATTACTTTAAATTTTTATTAACAATATTATTGTTTCCTCAGACCTATTTCTATTTCTAACCACGAAACATTTATAAATTTTGCTTTACTTAAACCAGTAAGACAAAGAAAATGCACTAATTTTTATTTTCAGAACTGGCCTCCTTTAGAGAGTATCCAATTTTCTACCAAGTGTCCTTTGTGCAGTTTGCACAGGCTACTGGTAGTACAATGTTATGCTCCCTTAGAAGAATCTTTATATCATCGCACACTGTATGTGTTTGCTTGTGTAAATCCTCAATGTTGGAATCAATCGGAGAGGTAATTGAATATAAAATAATCATATTTAATTGTTATTTTTTAGCTTCATGCAGAGGGAATCTATTGTTAAAACATTCCATTCATTTTCTGCCAAACCCACAACCATTAACATAGAGTCAAATGCAATGTACCCCAGCTCCATAATCAACTCATAAATTTACTTTATATACATATATGATTAAAAATGTACCTTTTTTTAACAGTTGGAGTTGCGTTAGAAGTCAAATTCATGATGAACCTAAAACAAGTGCAGTTGTGGCCATGCCCACTGATTCAAATATGAGTTGGTGTACTGGATCAGATGATTGGGATGAAAATGATAATGGTGACTCATCAAATGGAAACATCATGAATATAGATAATGCCTCAAGTCCTAACAATGGAGTACAGAGGTATATAATTTACAACAGTATTCTTCTAAATTAATATACAGGCTGTAATACAATCAATGGATGGATCAGTTGTAGAGTAGAGGTAGAGGATCTCGGTACCTTTCTATTTCACCTCCATGCATGTTCATCAATTTTAGGTTGTTCGGCAGATATATAACAATTGGTGGTTTGTCTGCACTATTGATTTTTTTAACATAGCTCAATAGTAAGCGTTTTGTATAAAATTTCAAAACTATTATATTAAGGCTTATAAATCTTGGAAATTAAAATTAATCGGAAGTGCAGCTTAATAACAATATGTAAAAAATGTATTCAAATCATGAAACGGTAATTTTTTTTTATTCTTATTACAAATATTTACTACATTTACAATTTTAAATCAATTTTTTTACCACAAATACATCTATCTATGGCCAATTTACAGAAACTCTGATGAAGAAGATGAAAGTAATTCATATGATTTAGAAACTGTTGAACAAGCTCTTGGTAATTTACAAGTAGATGCGCACAATGCTAATATGTCACCTGTTCAAGGTATGTTTTGTACTGAATACTTCATGTCTTTCATGTTAATAGAATTATGTGTTATAAGCAATTCTTTTTTGGCAGCTTCAATATTTACAAATATTTATAAACCATGAAACACATATTTAATGAATTATTTTTAACAGTTTGAATTCGAAATTTTATAAAAATTGGTGCCAATTTAAAGATATTTAATACAAATTTTCAACCCCTATTTCACCCTTTGGGGAACAAAGTCGGCATAGTGAGAAAATACTTTATTATTTATGAATTCTTTTAAAATTAATGATTATTCTCTACATTATTCATTGTTGTGAATTGTTTATAAGGTGCCGTTGGGGCAGTGGCAGCACCAGTACCAGCTGCAGAATTAGAGGCTGAAGATGAATCCGGCCTTGTCATAGCTGAAACCCCAACTGCACCTATGAATAATATGACCATATTATTTAATCAGGTTTGCATTATGAAGTTTTGTTATAAAAAAATTTGATGATTCTAAATTTTTGCAATGGTTTTAAAAGTTCTGTTTAAAGAGTGTGTGTGTTTGTGCAAATTAATCCCAGACACTGCTTAATAGATATATATACAGTTTTCACCATGGTATTTTGGCAAATTTCTCTGAACATTTAGAGTTTATTTTATAACTAGTTCTCTCTCGAGATAAACGAGAGTGTGAAAATGTTTTAAAATTAAATAATGATAATGTCATGTGTATAAAAAAATACATTTTAAAAGTAAGTAAAGATTACTGATGTGTCTTTTAAATTATAAATAACGAGCGGACCCGCGCGACTTCGCCTGCTTGAATTATACAAATATTTGTTAAATATATTCCTGTTTTCAATAGGGTTAATAAGAAAATATAAGCCTAAAAAGTGTGATAAATTGACAAAATTAAGGGACTAATATAAAGTGGAAGTTTGTTTATTTGTTTAAACTTTAAGATCTCTGGATCTACTGTTCCGATTTACTTTTTTTTTGTTTTGTATGAAAGCTACATTCCTCAGGAATGCTATAAGCTATATACTATTATGGTATAAGTGGTAGTAAGTGGTCAAGCTCGATGGCGCATTGTTAACTTGTTACCAGGGAGAGGAGATGAAAACCATTTATCTGACTATCTCAAATACAGATTCAGTACACCTGTGTCAAGACGGCCTCTGTCATATTTTCGATTAAGAAATTGATTTCATTTTTAGACAGCAGAACTCCCTCCAGATATTCGAAGTCGTTTATTATGTGGTCCATTACAATTCGTCTCTAAATATATTTATGTCGAAGAAGAGTGGAACAAAATATCCAATAATGACGATAAAGTTACAGAGTTACTAAATAAATACAAAAAGGATAATGGTAAGAAAACATTAATAAAGTATTTATAAGAATTACATACAATACAGAATTACAACAATCACATTCAACATTCAAAAAAATTAAACATATAATACTGTAATTACTCTATTTCTATATATAAACGGCAGAATTATCGCTAAAAAAAGTTATCTCTTTTAGGCAGAAGATTAAATTGATGAAATGGGAAGGAGGTATAAACATATATACATAGTAAATTAATATAATTAATTTGCAGCATAATCATATATCCACTATTAAATATACATAATATACAGAAATAAATATATACCTACATATATCATTTAATTATAATTTCCAGAAATAGAAATGGGTAGCATAGCAGATAAAGTAGCAGGTGTTGGTAGTGAAGAAGAAGCATACGAGGATTCAGCACCGTTACATGGTGATAAGCTGTTTCATGCATTCCTTACACGCTTACATAAAAATCCTGGGCAGATATTGAGGTAATATAATGTGTCAGATTATTATTTTTTTATTGTAGATAGGCAAACATTTGTCCGCTATCTCACCTGATGGTAAGTAACGACGCGGACGATCGTCCGTTCAGTAGGCAGGGAGTTCCACTCTTTACGAGCCAAAATCCTTTTCTTTTTGCCTACCCTGGAGGCCCTGTTGAAGATTTTCGTCAGTTCACGAGTATTCGGAGCTTTGCGCGTGCGTATATCAGCCCAGGCAGTATACGCCTCCTGTTTACGCACTTCAGGAATATCAGATTATGGTATAAAATATTCCTGTCGTGAACTTAGTGTCAAAGTAATTTGTTTTCCAATTTCGTGTGAGTTGAATGGCGGAGTTTAATGCTGCATCAGAGCGGGCAAGCTAATAAAAGCAAACAAAAAAATAAGAAGTCGCGTTCCCCCGAGTCAGAATCAAAATCCAAACCATCACGCTTACATTCACTTACATTGCGACACAACGGCTTCACAAAAAAATATTAATACTTATGTATTTTTAGAATTGAACAACACAGACACTATCCTACTGTCGCAGTTCTCTCAAATACAATAAATAAATTAAATAACTTTAGATATATAATATATTGCTTGATAACCTAATATTAAGACACTGTTCTCCACGCACCGCCCATTGCTTGTTGATTAGTGTACCTCACTTTTGTCTTGTTACCAAAACATAGAAATGAAGCTTACTACATTCAAGCGATTGGAAATCGTACATTCTTTCAGATGTAATAAAATAAATGATTATACATAAATATGTTTCTCTTTCAGATATACTCGAGACCAGCCTCCGCTTCTTGGAGCTCCTCTACCAGCCAACGAAAATGCATCTAATTCCCCATACAAACCTACTATCTGTGTCCGGTGCGGTTCAAGACTCACTTGCGAGTTACAATTAGTACCTGCATTCACTGAAACTTTACGTTTATCACTTAATAACACGCAGCTACCATACTTACACTTTTTATCTGTTCTTATATTCACATGCTCTCAAAGTTGTTGGCAACCCAGCGATAGATTGGTTGAAGAAATGGTTATATTTCAGCCTGAAGTCATATAAGCCATATAAAGTGAAAGCAAAAAATTTTATTCATGTTATTTTCGACAAGTTACAGTTAGCGAGTCTTAAACTGAGCTTTGCAAATGTTTGAATCTTAGGATCAAGAAAAAAATCAAACAAAAGTAATGATATCATTTTCTATTTTCGCTGTCGATGTGTCGTTGGAGTTAGTTGTATCTTCTACTTTCAACAACTCGAACACAAAAATAAAATGTTGCAAATTAATCATGTGATGCTGCTATTAGACAGTACAGGAGATATAGCCTGGATATTTTTTTTGTGTTACGCTACAATACAGTCCACAAGATGTGGCCATTCTGAAGTTTCCTAAAATTATTCGCAGTGTAAGAAAATATTCAAAAGCAAGAAAACCATAAAATCAAATATACGCAGCAGTCTACTGGTAACTTAAGGGCGGCCACGACTTGTTGACCGTACTATATATATGAACACACACACGTAAAGCTCAGCTTAGATGTCGCGGACTGTATATGGTTAGCACAACAGTTAAGATTTAAATTCATTTGACTTAGATATTCTATTGAATTACTATTAGTAATGCCATATACAGCTACTAGGGAGGCTTGGTAGGAACATAATTTTTTTAATATTTCTCCATAATATATCTTAAATAATATAATATTTTTATAAAATTTTAATCACATCCAAATAATATATTCTTAAATTTTAAAAATCAATAATACTTTCTTTAAAAAGAACTATCACTATTCATACAAAAATAGGTTAAAGTGGAATAGAAAGGATTTTCCACTGTATGATTTCCTAATACTCATATACCGTCTACAAATTATATACTGTGATCATCACAAAGATATTGTGGGTTAAATAGAAAAGTGACATAAGTCAACATAAATTTTTTTTACATTATGGCAATTTTTTTACTTCATTAATATTATTTTCTTTTTTATAAAAAAAATTATGTACATCTTAGGATGATATATCTGTTTAGTGTTTGATAGTAGTGATAGTATTGAGTAAAGCAAGAAATCATTTTTACCTTTTTTTTTAATTTTTGTGAATATTATTCCCTGCCATGTAAAATATTATATCTCATTGATCCTTCTCTAAAAAACTTCGATTTAATTTTATCTATTTGGACCATAGTTCAAGCGAAATGAAGAGACTTGAAAATAACTGATGTATGATGATCTGATACCTTTTCCAAATGACACTTTTCGTAGTCAAAATGACTGTTAACTAAAATTCCCTAACATAGTCGAATAATGCTGTTTGCGCGTAACTCTTGTCTTTATAAAATAATGACGATAAATTTCAAAAAAAATATATTAATTATGCCACTTCTCTGTTCATCTCACTATAAATACACTATAAAGCATTTATTTAAAGATTTTTTTTTTATTCAGAAATATGTCCATGCTTATATATTATGATAATCTTGTAAATGTTAAGAATACAGTAGTGAATATGTAACGTCCTTCATATTAAGCCTTATAATAATTGTAGACTATGTAGGCAGTAGAAAAGTAATACTTATTTGTTAATCTATGCTGTTGCATGTCTCTAATAATTACGACTGTGATTTCAATATTCATGTTGTGGTAGAATATTAACATAGCGTACTTTTAAACGTTATCACTATATATAAGCGATGTGGATACTGATGCGAATATAAAATTTTTAGATATTTCCATCCATATCTACGGACAGTTTTTTTGTCGGATATCCACTAGTTTCGGTTACGGTTACAGTAACAAATCTCCGATACATAGGGATGTATGTTTAAGATATTCTCCAAAAATAATAAGAATCCATTGTGGAGTACTAATATGAATTATTAGTCGGTTAAGGTAATAATAGTTGAATGAACTGTTCTAATATAATCATAAATGTCTAGTCTATTTGCTTAGAATTTATCGACATGGCATTTAATTATTTTATTCTTATATCTAATCTATATTAACTGCCTGTTATTAAAAACAATAAAACCTTTATTTTAGGTTCCATTATGATAACTTCAGTCAGTACAAATTAATTTTAATCATATTTATTTTATCTCGAACGTTCTGAATAGTCTAGTCTAAAAACGTTTTAAATTTTAACTCAACATAATATTGTAATGATGACTTTGATTCGTGCAATAAAAAAATAAACATTTGTTGTTGTTTTATTTATTTAAAAACTATTTTAAATTGCTTATCTTTATTTTAAGCCTTGTGTATGTGTATTTATTCTATACATTTCCTTTTGTTAGCATGCCGGAATGTAAGCAGAAGCTTCTGATAAGTACGATGAATTGTTACAAATGCACCAAGAAATGAATAAAATCATAAGAACTAACGAGAAGTCTAAATAATAAGTGTAAACATCTTAAAATCTAAATAACAAGTGTAAACATCTTGAAGTTACAAACGATGCTTTAGATATGAAAATACAAATATTTTAGCAAGAAGATAAGAATCAAAATTTAGAAGTAATTAGTAGGTTTAGAAAACGAGGAAAATGAAAATACCTCCGCAATAGTGAAAACTAAAATTTGGGTGTTTTCATTAAATACTTGAGTTAGTAATATAGATACTCAATATTTTCTTAAAAATGAGGTAAATTTCATGACTAGACCTATAAGGCAATATAATTTTATACATTTGAATTATTTATTTAGAAATTTCATCACCCCGGAATATATTAATTATAACAAAATATTTACTAGTGGTTCTAAGGATCAGGGGCTTCCTTTTATGACTACGAACAAAAAAATTGCCATTAAATTTCAGAAAGATTCCAATGTGTAGTACTAATGGAGGCTGAGCTAATCGCTCTATAGCGATTGTCTTTATTTATTAACACATATTGGCAGAAGCTCTGTCATATATTGAATCGACCGATCATATTATATATATATACAGTAAAATTGACAGACTCTAAAAGTTCGCTCCAATAACTCGATATAACTCTTTAAAAAGCTGGCTCAGTAATAAAAATTTTGGTAATAAGTTATCTGTGGTACACTTAAATATAAGATTGATCAATAAATATTTTCTAGAATTTTTATTATTGATATACTGTAAAGCAGAAATTGATATCATAACATTATCAGAAATCAATGATTCGATCAGATGGCTTTATATTCAATAGATGACTAGAAAAACAAGAGAAGGTGGAGGTATAGCTGTATATTTAAGAAAATATTTAGAGAAGAAAATGAACACTTTATGGCTTCTGAATATTTAGTAGGAAATATAAAAATAGTTAAGGAAGAATTTAAAATACTCATGTTGTACAGACCACCTAATTGTTCAATATCCTTATTTATAACGGAGTTAAAACTAATATTAATAAAAATAAAATTAAAGATTAAATGTAACAAAATTTATAATAATAGCCTTGCCGCAATAACGCACATTATATCAACAACGAATACATGTTTTTGTTGTTTACCCACTTTTAGTAAAATCAGTCTATTATGTGTGTTAAATGGTGATGTTTGAAGCTTAAGTTTTAAATGTGTACAGAAAGGTTTTTTATATTTGTAAAAATAAAATAATAAAAAAAACCCACTATGTCAATATTAGTAAGTTGATACGATTAATCTATCTTAATTTTCTTGACCTATCTTAATTCTTCGAATATCTCGTTGTAGGCTCATTAATTATTTTTATATTATTAAAAAAGTCTCTGTGACATAGTTCGTACTCAAAATAAACCTCATCAAACTGTCATTTTGAATTTTATAAGAAGCCAGTTCCTGTATTTTTTTCATTAGTATCAACTTTGTGATCCTCGCCATAATATCGCCACTGTGAGGCCAGTTCTGGTGCAGAGGCCGAAACGACTGTAAAAGCGACACGTTGTTGGTTCGATCAGCTTTCCTCGCTCTGTTAATGAGAACGAGAACGAAAAATTGTGTTTATTTTAATTACATTAAATGGCCAAAATCTCCGAAACGGTAAAATCTTTTTGCATTACTGTGGAATCAGGTGTGCTTATCTTCGAAGTTAATTATATTTTACTCTATGTTACGCCCAGGCATAATAACTATACAAAAAAATATTTCATCCAGTCTAGTTCTAAAAATAAGCGTATATATATTACAAAGAAAAATAATATCTTTTTTTATTTTTTGGTGTATATATTAAGTTTTATTATTTTTATTAGTTTTATTATATTAAATATATTTTTATATATTTTTTTACATATTATAATAGCACACGTGTAATTAAAGTTTTGCTAACATATTTTTTATTTTCAATACATTTTTTTATTGACATTTCAAAACAAAAAATCCTTTTAAATTTATTTGCTTTATAATAAAGAAATGGCAAGATCGTAATTATTAATATATTAGACATGCTGCAGTACGATACCATAGTGTTACTTTTTGTTCTGGTATGGATTTATGAATATGGCAACACAGTTTTCCATAAATGAATCGGCGAGTCGGCGAATAGAGCTTCGAATTTTAACCATCGCATATTGAATCGTGATTTGTGAGGCAGTTTGCGTTTGATCAATTTTTTCACGTGGTTGAAGTTTTTGTGATAGTTATTTTACGCGCTTTAAAAGATGTCGGGTGAAGTTCCTGTACCGCCTGCAGTTTTATGGGCACAGCGCAAGGAAGACGTTTTTCTCACATTTAACGTGGAATCCAAAAATCCGTCTATTAAAATAGAAAAGAATTCCGTATATTTCAAAGGAGTCAGCGCACCAGATAATAAAGTCCATGAGGTAACAATTCAATTATATGACGCTGTACTTCCCGAAACTAGCGCTTATGTTAATAAGGGTCGTTGCATAGAAATGATACTCCGGAAAGAAAAAAAGGACGCGCCGTATTGGCCTTCATTAACAAAAGACAAAAAGAAACCACATTACCTTAAAATAGATTTTAATAAATGGAAAGATGAAGACGATGAACAAGATGAAGAAAGTGGTGGTGGTGGTGGTAATCAATATGATATTGAAGAAATGCTTCGATCGATGGGTGGCGGCGCCTCTGATAAGGGTGATAAGCCTTCATTTGATGACCTAGGGAGTGACTCTGACGACGAAAACATACCTGATCTAGAATGAGCCCCCTGTAGTTGAATTATGTTTAAAATTCATTGCATAATGTATATTAAGGTTTTTACAGTTATAATAAAATCGTGAAAAAAATATCTTTCCTTTATTTTTGCTTTTACAATTTTTAAATAATATTTAACAAATACATAGTTATAATTTATAGGTTAGGTTGAACAATTTGCAATAAATGGATAAAATACAAAAATAAATAAAATTATTTATAAATCAAATACCATTATTAAATATAAAATGGGACACATCAACCATTGAAAACAGCACAAATAATATTATAATTACACAATAATACACCTCTAAATTTTACATTAAATAATATTATTTTCCAAATTTGATAATTACATTAACATTTACAATGCAATGCTACACCAAGAATTATATTTATTGATAATATTATTTTTCCTAATTAAAAACTGGCTTCATTCAATCTATCTTGGGTTCGGTAATTTTAAATACCTGACATTTCAACTAGTGCTCCAATGAAAAGAGACTAAAACCAATTTTAACATCTAAGATCTAAGATTTTACCCATGTCCAAAAAGTTTTATGTCAAAAATAATTAATAGTTTGATAAAAAAAATGTTTCTGTTATAAATGTATAAAATATCAACAATATTTTGTGTTATATATAAAATACTATTTACATATCTTTTTTTCAGCTCTATGCTGTATAAAAATAACGTTTCCAGTTGTAAAAATAACATTTTACAACTGGAACAAGTCACTTCTTCCATTATCATATATTTTAGAGTATTTGAAGTTGAACAAAACATATATTAGCCAACTGTTTCACTTCACGTGTAGCCCAACGGCAATTGAATAAATTGCATATTTAATCATGGATATGAAAAAAATATGGTTTCCAACAAAAATTATGAGAAAAGAATGGTGATATACATTTTAAGTTACGATATATAATTTTGGCAAACTAAAAAATAGGGAAAATATCCAGTTAACCACAAAAGCACAGTAATCAACACCCACTAATCGACAGCAACAGGATGCTTGGGCGCCGTGCATGCCATACAAATTATCTTGTAATAAAATAAACATTAAAATAATGTTAGACACACAGAGTGATAAAATTATCATAATGTCTTATTCAATGAAATCCCAATTCCTCTGACTTTAGCTGTATGCTTTTTTCAGTAATTTTTTTCTTTAAAATTTGGAAGAACTTAGTAAAAATGCAAACGTAGATTAAAATAACTAAAGTGGAGGAAAGCAGCTTAAAAGAACTATCAATTGCTATTTCGGCAACAATAGGCTTCAAATAGGTTCATAATAAAGTTAGTTAAAGAAACAATCTTTAACAATTCATGGATAAACTTATAAAATAGCTTTCAGTTACCAGTTTAACAAATGTAGATATTGTCATTTTCCATTACACCTCTCTGTGTACGTTTTAATTCAGCATCTATAAACAAAATGGCGGGAAAAATAATGTACCTGCAGGAAGTATATAATGCGTTTAGTATTGACAATATAAAACATATTAATAGCACATGGGTAAATCCCATGTGCTATTTAAAAGATATAATGTGGTCGTAGCAACTATTATTTTCGAGTCACGGTAGGTAAATCAATAAAGCAGTTTCAAAAACGTTTAAAATTTTAAAAGCAGAATTTCTCAAAACTTAGAAAATTACCAGTCCAGTCCAGTCCACGCAAATGTAGTTCCGAGCTACTCAGTTGATCAATTCAGTATTGCAATCGTCTCTAGGAATTAAAATAAAATAGATTTAAATTTTCACTATCGATTTTTTATTTTATGATGACTGAGAAATAGTTTCTACAGAAGTGATGCAATGCGAGCACTTAATGAATTTTTCCATTTTTCTGTAAATTCATTTAAGTTAATAAGAAACGTGATAATCTCTAATCTAAAATTAAACATACATAATAATAACAACTATTACAAAGTATGTTCTTTATTTAGTATTTTCAGTTAGAGTTACATCAACGCTAAATAAGTGGAATTGCTGTCCATGTCGTCTGATGTTCAAAGTAACCGCTATACAATAAATAAGTCGATTGAGGCTCTCACACTTTAGAATATAAGAAGCTCCCTGACCGGGGCTAAATATAGGACATCCATGGCTTTGGCAATCAAACATGACAAAGGAACCACCGACTCTACCAAAAGCCAAATTTTTTGCTGGGCTCATCAATATTCCTAATGAATTATTCTCAAAAAAGTACACCAAAGCTTTACTTAAATTAAATCTGTCAGGATAAATGTTGTAAACAAATCCAAATATAACCTTATCAAATTTAACAGTAAACGAGTACGGATACAATTCAAAAGTTGTATCTAAATCATCGAGGGAAATCTCATGATTTTTGCTACTGGCAATTTTTTCATGGCATTTCTGGTGGAAGGTATCACCACTTACTACAATGCCGTCCAAGAAGCTAGTCGTCCACGCGTTGAGATTACAAGCCTTAGTCATTACCAGCGCCACTACACAAGTCGCCAAGTATTGTTTCCCACGATGTGGTTCATTAAATTTGTGATCTAAGGGATGTATTGTCCCCCATAGAGAATACAAATCTCCGGGGAACTCTATATCCCAATTTTTCCACATTGTTTTAGGTGTTGTCCTTTCTAGCCCTAAATCGTTGACAACGTTCATTCTCGACCACGGCACAGTCTCTATATTCAACCAGTACATTTTTTCATCAACGGTCGGGCGTATTTTCCTTCGTTTCATGTATTGCAAATTAGGATTTTCGTCTGGTCTGAAGAGTGGACTCAATCTATAGTTTAACGCGAAATGTCGTGGCGCCTTTTTAACAGATGTCAGTTCGAAAGTGTAAAACTCTGGTGTGTTTGGTGCAGTTACAACCTTCCTTATTCTGTTTGCTAAAAATTCTAAAGACCGATATAGAGTCCACCCGGCGACAGCTCCAAGTTTCTTTTGTGACTGTACTGATGACTCAGTGGAACTTTTTTTCTTTTTTTCCGGTATATTAATGGTTTCTACTTCACCTGCAGGTGGTGCGTATGGGTCAAACAAGTGGTAGTAGCCCTCAGTGTGACATATAACCATACTGCAACAACTGAATCTAACCAAGACATATCGAAGTCTTTGCAGAACGGCCTTTAAGTACTGTTCCAGGCGTTTCTCAGTATTCTCATTTACGACTATCAATTTCTTGATATTGACATTCACGAATTTGCCATCTAATATGAGGTTTTTTATAACTCTTTTCTCACAAACACTAAGATTTGTCGCTTTTTGGTGGATTTCTAGTCCTTTTTCGATACATGTGTCTACCATTACGCTATCCCATGTCCTTATAGGATGCATGGTGGCCATCAACATAGCGATTAGACTAACAAAGTGACAGGATTTCACCTCTGTACCACTTTTCCTATCTTTTAGTACTGTAGTCCCTTCGATTCTATAAATACCGTTTATTTGCTGGTAACCAATTACTATTTCACTTTTTACATCGCTTGATTCTATTGATGTTTTCTTTTTATCACTAGAAGTCTTTGATGTATCCGCGGGTGAAAATTTAGATTTACTTGATTGTGGTTTGCCAGCTTCGAAATCGTAATCTTCTGGTAATTTCATTCGGGGCTCAGTCAATAATCTTCTAACTATTATCCTACTCAAAATAAATTGTTGGTCTTCGGTTTTTCCGTCTTTATTGTACTGCACCCTAAAAATAAAACATCGTTTGCGTTTCATTTTTAACTAATTATTTCTTTGCTTTTACAAGTAAAAATTTCTCGTGAAAATTCTTAATTTGAAAAAAGCAAATGTTGAGTGACAAGACAATAGTTACATTTTTTTGTCCATTGTGTTTGTGTAAATGTTGTCATTTAAACAAATGTGCCAATGAAGTAAAATGTAAATAGGAGAATGCACTATATTGCAAAATGTTTCTCCAGCTTCATGCAGTATACCACGTGTAGAGTATGCCCGTATAGAGCATTAAGATAAAAAAATATATCAACATACAACATTTATATATCTTACCTAGCAACAAGATCGTGTAACGTATTAAACCTCAAGAAACAAGCTTTCCCTTTAGCATTTGTTTCTCTCAAACCCATGGCATTGCAGGAACTGCCGTCGTAAAGATAATAAAGATTGTTTCTTTTAAAGAAAGCACAGCTGTACGTTGCTGTAGTTATCATTCCCCTGTCGTATTTAGTTAGGAATTTTTTATTTAAAATATCTTCTAACCGCCATGTTGGCCCTTCTCCTACTACATCTATATTTGCATGATACGCCTGGAAAAAAAAACATAACATGTATGACATTTTATTGGGTATACCTTGACCTTTGTCGTGGTGCAGTAACACAGCGTCGACTATAAACGCGACGGTAATGGGTTTCCGTATAGCAGAATGAATTATTTTCATTTCCTCGCTCTAAGAAACGGAGTGTCTTAACTCTAAGTCAAATATTAATAATAATATAAAGTGAAAATATTAATCTTCAAATCTTTGACTGGAAGAGGAATAAGACGAAGTACGTTAGGGGTGGCGTTGAAAAACCGTAAAACAAAAGAAATTATTTGATCCACACGTAATGTAAGGAGGTATGTAACCATGACGTTCGGTCGTAAGTCGTAGCTTAATAGAGGTACCACTAAAGTTATTAGAAAGATAAAAAAAATAACTCACTTGATGTCCAATCGCAATTTTCGGTATAACATGAACCGGTGCCAATTGAAATTTCTCCAATTTATTCTGGTACAATTTCTTAGCGGTATCCACGACAAAGTTCACTATACCCTCAGTCCACGTATTTACTGTATACTTGTATGACGTCACGATCGCCATTATCGCCGCGAAGGGTAAAACATCTATGGGATTATCAGTAATGGCGGCGGTACCGCGGATTATTTGTGTATTATCTGGTAAAGTCTTAAAATTGTTCGGCTTCGCCAATTCTTCTTGAGCTGTTATTTCTAATTCAGTTTCCACTAAGGGCGTTGTAATTTTTTTTCTTAATTGACGTAATTTAGATCTATATTGAGCGTCTTCAGTAAGAAGTACTTCGCGGTTCACGTTTGTTGGGGGCGCTGTTTGGACTTCGTCTTCAATTACCTCAATGGGTGGTGCTAACTGTAAAATAACATATATGTTTACATTTGAATTGATATTGTGTGCACGATATAGAAATACAATACTTAAATTTGTATATCAGAGAAATGAAATTACTTTAATTTAAATACCTCTACAAATACCCTCAAAAGAAATCAAACTCATTGCGTCACGTTTAATTGCTAAGTTGATAAAATATAATTTTGATTTGTTGTTAAGATAAATAAAATATGTATATTATTTTCATATTTTCATTCTAGTATGATATCAATAGAAAGTACGGCGTTGACTTCCGCCAATCAAAACGCAATGTTCCGAAAGTTGGGAGTATGCATGGAAAGCGATATATTTTAAACTCTTAACAGTAGGTTATATGCGGCATAAAACAGGAATGCTAAAAAAATCCACGTTGCTCTTATGAATCGTAAAATTATAATACGGAATGGAAATAAAAGTATTATTGTATTATACTACCGGCACTTCCAATTCTGGTTGTGGGGAAGGTGGTGGAGGAAGCGGCGGTGGAAGTTCCTCTGCCTTCCTACGAGCCTCTTCTTCTTCCGCCTTCTTCCGTTCCAGTTCCTCCTTTTTTCTCTTTGCAGTTTCTTCATCTTCCGCTTCTTCCTCCTCCTGAAAAAAGTTGTGAACTTTTATTAAACGCATTTAATAAATATTTTGTATAGTGACTGAAGTTGAAGGGGACGCTAAGTGTAATTTTATGACAAAAGTGGCATTCGCTACGCCATATGATATACAATGTCATAAAGTGACGCCGCATATTATAGATTAGACAGAGTATTATGCGCAAGTTTGACTTATGCCTGTGTTTACAACTTCACAAACTTAAAAATATTTTTCAGGCTATAATTATTTATGATATCTCAGCATCTTACTCTAAAACTAAATCTGCTATTAGTTTGTATAAATTAGTAATTTTTTAGATAGTCATTAAATACTAATGACATTAAATAGATTTTTTGGTACTCACTTGTTCTTCACCGCCCTCTGGAGGCTGAAAAAAAATGTCATAATTTATATTATATAGTTTGATATTTTTTTGTTTCGCTTCCCTGTCGTTTCACAGGGGCACAAGCATTCGAATGTAAATGTAGCTACAGTTTGAAATGAAAAATGGAGTTGTTTGAAATGAAGAATGGAAAAGTGGAATAGGAAATAAAATATTTATTTCAATTTATATTTCCATTCCTGCGCTCTAGGCAAAGCGTAGCGTTGATCCGCCACTCAACACGCAATGCCTCAACATTAGGTTATCTCTACCTACCCCGTTTTTTGCGGGATACAGCGTGAAGCTGATTTAATTAAATTTTTTTATTCATTTCTTCGCTCTGGAAACAAGGTAAAGCGAAACGGAAGTGTTCTAATAGAGAAAGAAAAGTCTTAACACTAGGTTCTTAGGTTCACTCTGTATACTCTGCTATGTGCGGGATACAGTGTAACTTCAAATAATATAGTGTAGTTACGGGCATGGGGGGAGGCGTAGGCGGCGGCGTGGGCTCGGGGTCGGGATCGGGCTCGGGCGGCTCACGCGCCTTGTCGCGCGCGCGCGGCCACGGCGGCACCACTTGCGTCACCGACACCGTAGGCGAGTCCAGGTTCACTGTGAGATACCGACGTACGATTGTTGTTATGTTTGTATTGCGATTGGTTTATATATATCGAGTGTTTGTAGGTTAAAAAAAGTTTGAAGTGTAAGTTGTAGGAAAAAAAAAATATTTAAAACAGAACTTATATTTTTAATAGTAGTTTAAAGTACTATTTCATTTAAAAAATATTATATAAAGGCGTACAAAAAATTCAAAGTAACAGGACTTGAACGTGCGCCTCTTGGAAATTATCCAAATACCCTAACCACTAAGCCATACGCCCTTAAGAAGTTACGTCTAACGTATGGCTTTTTATACGTTTAATGAAATGACTTACCTACTTTCTCTTCTTCGGCTTCCGGAGGCAAATTCTTATACCTCAGAGGAATTGATGGTAAATAGTCTTCTTGTATGCTGTCTACTAAAGAAATGATATCTCCTAATTGTTCTTCATCTACTTGCGGCTGCACCTGTAATTAATTATAAGACAGAATTAATTACAAAACAGAATAGTTTTTAGCCTCACCTCGGTAACAGAGGCCACCCATTTTTTTTCTCACTCAGGCTGATTTTCGAGGTGCGGTTAAGTGGCGGATATCAAATATACTTTTGGATGTTACCAGAGCAGAGCGAAAAAATAAAAATTCATTCATCAAATAAATAATCATTCTGTGAAGTGAGACTCGAACCCATAACTGTAGCGTTCAGATATTGACAGTCAGATATTGTGCGCTTCCCAACGACGGCTTCAGAATAAATAAATTGCATAAAAAAAAACGACTATTACTTAAGTGCCTACAATCACTTAGTATTATATGAATATAAACTATTAGTTTCATACTAATAGTTTATATTCTATTCCAAAAATAATGTTTCCGGACGAAATTTAGTCCTGGATTTTGCTAATAGCTTGTTTTCATTAGTAATATTTGTTCTACTTTACGTTAAAGAGAACATAGTGTTAAGATATAATTTTTCCCTGAGGCAGAATCGAACCCAGAGTAATCGCGTTTACCCTTACCCTACAGTTAGAAACTCTTCGTTATTATTATGGCCTTAAAGAAAATTATTAAAAACATAAAAATAGATTGCTAATTGCTAATAATTCACTGTTACACAAATCTACATACCACATGCGACTGTTGTTCAAAATCTTCCATAGGAAAAACATCGTGGAATGTTTCTTTTCCATCTCCTTTGGCTTTACTTGCGGGCAAAATTTTTCTTTTCACTCTTTTGCTTCCGGGCAACTGTTCGTCACTGAGCGTACATACTATTTGTGCCTGTAATGAACCGTAATTTTCTGTAAAAATGTGATAGACTTCTATTTTTGTTTTATTATGCTTCACGATATATCCTGCGTTTAGTAAAATAGGCAGAGAAACTAAGAATCTAACCCACAATTGACTTTACAGTGGGATTTTATTTTTTATTATTTTAATAAAATAATTTCTAGATTTAAGAAACACAAAGAATTTCCTGTGCGTATTTCTGTTACTCAATAAAGTAAATTACAATGAAGACCTAATGTTAGACAATTTATAAAATCACCTTAGGTTCCCGCTTTTTAAGTTTCAGAACTTTGAATGCGTGAATATAAAACTGCGAAGTAACGGGCAAATAATCCCAATTTTTCGTAAAAACATCTGCCATAGTATCCGAATTAAGAAGCATGAAACAACAAGCTTTGCCTGGCTCAAACGTTCTCAATCCATCATTGGTTCTAGGATACGGATCAAACAAATAAAACATGTCTCGTTGCCTCCAAATCGCTAATACATAGTTATTAAATTCCAAGATGCCACTATTATATTCGTGACTAAAGAATTCTTCAAGTCCTGTACGTATATTTAAAAGACACTCTTTTGTTGTAAACAGCTGGCCTTTAACCCTCTCCCTGTAAATTATAATCTCACACGCGTAAGGACCAACTATAATCTCATTTGGTATATTATCGATCGTCATATCGATCATAACTTTTGGATGTTGACAATCGACATACAGTTTGTTGCCTAAACGTAAAATTTTGTCTAAAGTCTTTGAAAACCATGTATTAGGTGGTGATATTTTCGCATATGTCATGGCAACTACAGCTATTGGTATAGCCTGACGATATTTTGCGTCTTCAAAACATCGATCCCCCAAATGCATATTGGCATTTACGATTGCGCAATTTTCATTTAAAATCCTATAGCCCATCATGGCTTTCTCCGCTTGAGTTAATTCTTTATCCGAATCAAAATCTTCATCGCACGTTTCGTCGACCATCTTTAAGACTTTAATTAATGCTAGAACGTATTTTTGATCCTCCAATACACTTCTAGATAAAATTACTTCAGCAACGGAATCGAGATCCTTAACGTTAATTAGGGCAGCAGTTCCGTTTGAAAAATTGGAGTAAGCCCTTGAATCTCTACCAGCTGGATCAAATACGTAATAACATATCCTGTCTTTCCATATAACAACTTTTAGTACTCTACGGAAAAGAAATAAAGTTATTATTTTTAATTAAGAATAAAACAAGAAAATAATAAAATATTATATATGAATAAAATATTATACATACCTAGTAAGCAAAATACCAGCACGATTTTCTCTAAAAAAAGCTTTTAGTCCTCGACATAGATTATAAACAGTTGGATCTAAAGACATTGTGTAGCCCACAACGTCGGGCTCGCCTAATAAAACTTGCATTCTTTTTCCATTTAATAATAAAGTTTGTTTTTTACCAAATGGCAACACTTCGCACATTCCCTGTACGGTTGAGTGGTCGTGAACTTTTTCTAAGCATTGAATGTACCTGAGAAAACCTTCTTATATCAAAACGGTATGTATTTTGTAACTAGAGAGAGTAAGGTAACAAAAAGTATTTTTAACAATATAGGATCTTAGATTAGGACCATTTTCAAGAAAATATAAAAACTCATAATACAAAATACGTAAATGGCCACTAAACATAAGTTAATAATGAATGTATTATTGATAATATATATATTGAGGCATTACATTTTGAGTGGTGGTACTCAACATCGCGCTTTGCCTTTTTACAAGAGTGAAGAAAATAAAATATTAAATCGTTGATTCTCCATTTACTGTCACACGTGCCACACGTGCACCACGACGACCTCTATGGTCGATTTGTTGGATACATATATTTTATTTAAAACTAACCACTGATCTCCAGCATCTATCAAATTATCAACTAATTTCATAGTCCATTGTTTAGGATGATAATGAAAAGCTAAGCAATACGCCATCACGCTCATGGTCAAAGCCTGTCTACCTTTAGATCTAGCGCCTGAAAAATTGCATAATATAATAAAAAATATACTGTTAAAATACGAGTATATCTCTCTTTATAAAAACCCCGATAATCGTAATTCGTCTATTTGAAATTCTTGTAGGTCCACTTCAGCTACTAAGACAAATCTAACGATGTGTCAATTATGTTAATTCTTTCAGCGGTTTAGAAGATGAGGTAATAAAAAATATTACACACACGCAAAATACGCGCCAAAAACATAACCATAAAAATATATTTTTAGTCATATAAGTAACTCTAGTTCTAAGCTCTAATGTAAATATAAAAAAATTAACATCGTATTATATGAAATAACTTACTAAATTTGCCATCATACATATTAAAAGATCCTGTTAGTATGCCGTAATGCAGTTCCGTTTTCCGGTCTTTCGTACATGGCAGCACAGTCAAAGAATGTGTTTGTAAGGTACCACGTTTTAAATGTGCCGGTATTTGTACCTGGAATTATATAATTCAACAAATCACATCTATTTTTGTTCCATTAGTGAATAGTTGATTCAAATATTTTCTTGATGCTTATAACTTATTAAATATTAATTATTTATTACTGTTAAATTTTTTGAAAAAAATGTAAAACGCCGAACTAAAAGCATGCGATTGGTATATCTATGAGTTGGCCGATTGGTCCACTGACTTGTTGGCAACAGTTGAGAGGGATTTTAGAAGAATAGATAAATTGAAGTCAAAGCCGTGAAAACTAAGTAAAAATTAATAAAACGTACATGTTCCGGTTTCGGTATTTCATCCAAACCACAAACTGAATCGTCATCCTTCAAATGCTTCTGTGTTCCTCTAGCTCTTGGCTTTCCATCGGTTACTCCTAAACTCGTGTAGGGAACTTCCGAAAGTGATCTTAAAATGTCATATTTGTTCAGTGCAAAACTAAATTTTTAAATTAATTTAACACGGCTACGTAATCAAATAAAAAAAAAGATTCAACCCATTTTTAAATTGAATAATGCTATATTGTAATAACATGCGAATGCTGTGCTGTGTGTTGATGTAGGGTAATTTAGTATTTCTTTTATCTTTTCAAAGTTTCCACAATCGCTGTCTAGTACCTACTCTAGATATTGACTACGGTAACTCAACACGATTTATCTTAGTGATTTTGGAAAATGATAATACAATCGAAATACTAACTTACTTATTTTTATTTGAAATCAAATGTATTAAACTTGCAAAATTAGATTACAATAAATATAGGATGAATCTCAAATCCATACCCTTTTGTTTTTCTTCGCATGTGACGTTTTCTTAGCGCTGCGTATTTTCTGTCATGTATAATGTAGTTAAAATTATCAATGGATATTAAAATTAATATTAAAGTAAATGTTATTTAAATTTTAATAATTAATTACTCGCATAAACCGCAGTAACCCATATTAAATAATGTTGTCTTTTTCTTTATTATATGGAGTGTAAATCGATCTGTTATACTCGAACCCTGCAAATATATTTGCGGATCCCTGGGGTGACGCCGCCGAGTCTTTACTTTTACTTTCAGTCTCACATAATGATAGGATATAACAAACGAAGATGAAAGATTAAAACAATATATAGCAAACTATATGATTATACTACCGGCATTTCTTTCGGTGACATGTTTTTCTGTAGCATATTCTGAAAATTATATGAAAATTTTAGTTTATAATACAATTATAAAATGTAAGGAGCAGTAGGTCGCACAATGTGTTATGACGTTTCAAAAGCTTACGAGGACACCTGCGTAGTATTTTAAGGCCCGACAAAAGTTATGAGTAAGGATGGTCTCATTCCCGCGAATACAGTCTGTAGTTGAATGTCAGATATCAAGTATTGCTTTCTATTAATATTGTTGAGTTCAATATTTATTGTACATACTGCTTTAGCGAGATGCAAGTTTGACTCGTGCCTGTTTTCTTAAACATCATAGCAAGTTGCGCGACATACATACAATTTAAAATAACTTACCCGCCCTTATGGCATGGTTTTCGTTTCTCACTGTCAAAAAAAGCATTTATTAATTAAAATATGCGTAACAAAATATACGAAATAACAATGTAACTTTAATCGCGGCATATTAATAGTAAAATGTCTAACAATCAATTTATTGTATGGATTTATAAATACCCAGCGATCTTTCTTGGTCCTGGCATATAAACAACATCAGGAGCAAAAGATTTTTCTTTATTAACAATTATTCCACTATGCGGCTTGAATAATCTGTAAATATTAACAATAACGTATTATTTGAAAAAATCTTTATTAAAGTCTTGGGGTGTTTCTAGTAATTATTTTAGGCATTATGACATAGTGATTAGACATACAGAATAAGACTTCAACTTAAGTATTTTATCTGTATAATATTAAATAAAAAAATCAAATCTTCATCATAGCAGTGTAGTAGCGAGCACAACTCACGCCCGGGGCAAATACATTTTGAGCCCTCGAGATAAAAGAATAAAGCTTTGACTCAAGCTTAGCTTTAAATAAATGGTACTTACATAATTAAATCAAATGCATAGCATTTAATTAAATACATATATTTAAATAGTTTGCGGACTATTCGGCGCCCCTTTTTGAGTAACCTCCCCCCTCCCCCACTACGCCTCTGCTTCATAGTATGATCTAAGATGAACGACTTTGTAATATTTCTTAAAATCTTATATTTGCAATGTAATATTATATATTTAATTTTTCATTTACTCATATCCAGATTGTGGTGGTAATGGTGGTTTGTAGTCTCCAGGTTTGACGGCCGCCTTCTGAGCCTGAATCACTTCTCCGCTTGTTTTGGGACTTGGCACCTGCAAAAGATCTCAGATTAATACATTTAAAAGATATTTTTTTAGCTTCACTTAACTAAGCTAGCTAGCGAAGAGCTCCGTTCTCCACGCACTGCAATTTTTAATACATTGTCTATTATGCAGCGTTTAGCGTCATTTTTTACTTTGTCACTAATTTAAATTTAAAATAATTTATACCCCATGTGTGGATAGACCCCGCAACCGTCGCGTTTAGTCTGCGCCACTATGAATAAACCTTAAAAACGCCTAAATACATGAAATTCGTTATTTGAAATATGATCGCTGATTATTCTTTCCCTTACATTTCTTTTAATAATATTATATTATAATAAATATAATAAAAAAATACTAACATTAAAAATAGATTTATCAGAAGCGGTATGTTTTATAATATGTGTAGGTATCGGAAACGAAATATCGCCGGGTAGTAAGTCGTAATATCGCACTTTCTTTTTTTTAAAAGCACGGTTTCTCTTTGTTTTTAGAATTCCACCCGTCTCTTCTTCAGACGACGACCCAAATTGCATTCTAAAAGCATATCGTGTAAAACGTTTATTTTCTTAAGGACAGCAAAAACTCGATTATCCGGCCCTCAGTTATACGGATTTGCGATTATCCGGACCATCAACCACGATTATTATTTTATACAACCTACTACAACGAGAACTAAGAAAATTGTGTACGTAAATATGTGTATAAATCTGTTGGAAAATGCTAATAATTTCTTAATGAACGTTGATGCACTTGTTGCTTTTAATCGACATAATGTTGTGGTACATATGCACAAAACCAGCTTTTCTTTATTACATATTCTATATTACATTCGATTATTTCAATGACTAACGATTACAATTAGTCCGGTTAATCGAGTTTCTACTGTACCTATTTGTTGTTCTTATTTTGCACGTAGCAAGGTAGGCAGGGGTAATCTGGTGTTATAACAGTCCGTCCCATTAATACATTTCCTTTCTCCTATTTCCGCCGAATTCTGGAGTCATTGTGTGTTGAGGGGTGGAACTTAACGCCGCGCTTTGCATCATTACCAAAGCTAGGAAATGAAAGCATTAAATATTTCACAGCCTCGAGTGGGAATCAATCCCACTCGAGGCAATGAAATAACACACTACCTGTCGCGCTTATAGTTGTACGCTTATGTGTCTACACCACAACTGGCTATTTGCTATTTGATTATCGGTGGGCGAGCCCGACTCGTCACAACCTACGCGTAAGTACGTCTAGGTCATAAAATATGACATTGTTATTAACAATTATAATGTGCTATGAAAGTATAATAAAATACAATTACAATTTTTTACAATACCTCGATTTTAAATCTTCACTTTTTTGTGGTTCCACCGAGCAGTGTCCTATATATCTCAATCTGAAAATACAACAGTTTTATTGTGATTAGTATAAAAAATGTATCATTTAACTTAAATGATATATCTTGATAGTTTATTACCTTGTATGCATTGAAGGGGCCATTGGAACACACGTATCCTTATAATGGCGAGGCTTAAATGCTTTAGTTTTGAATTTAGGCGCTTTTATTTTTTTAACTTCGCGTGAAGCTAAAAAAAGGTATTAAATTTCATGTTCTCTTCTGTTACTAATACACACAAGGAATATAATAAACATTAAACCTTACTTTCGCCTCGGTCTGACAGAGCCTCAATGATTTCTTCTACATCTTTACACTCAACAGTTTTTGCATGTTTACAAATTTGTTGTAATTTTGGAGGGCATTTACAAATTCTGAAATATTTATAAGTAATTAGCATTTAATGGTTTTAGCATTGGAGTGATATTATATCTTATTTATAAAGATGATCAATGTCTCAACATCACAAGATGATCTCAATTAGCCTTTTTATATTCATTATTATATAGAGTGTGAAACAATTTTTATACTTATTAAAAGGAATAAATTCTCACTTTTTTTTGGTGTTCATCTTTGGCACAATTTATTAAAAACAATTATTATTTAACCAGGACAATTTATAACTTAAAATTTTTCAGTCATTTTTTTTCAAATGAATGCCATCTTAAGACATTTGCAGTCAAAAATCTAAATGGTCATGAATACAGACTAACTAAATAAAAAGTTAATAAAAGTCAATATTACATTGACTTGAGACATTCAATTTCACATGGATTTTTTTATTGAAATTTGAATCATACTATATTTAATGGAATGAGACATTTGCATGGAATAATATCAAAAATAAAAAAATATGATATAAAGGATGAATAGTAGCTATATGTTTGCATATTAGAAAGTCGCCATATTTTAATTATACAAAAAAAAATACGATTCACAGAACATTTATTTTAAAGGAATAAAATAATATAACTTGTAAATAAAATGTGTTACATAAGATGTCAATAAAAAATAAAACAATATTAGATAAATATAATGGTCCCTTAATAATAGTCAAAAGTAAATTAATATTTTTATTGAATAGACATTATGTAATTTAAGCATTAATAATACCAACCCCCACTAGACAATTTTATTTATATCATTTGAAAATATCATAATTATAGTTTAAATTTAACTAAACATAGAATTATGAAGAGTGTCAATATCTTCTTTTCTCTGTTCTGCTCTTTTCTTTTCCTTCTTGAATGCTTCATATCTCTCATTATCTGTTAATAACTCAAAACGACAAAAAGGGCATGAGTTTGTCTGGAAAGTTAAAGTTATATTACTAGCTATACAAAAATTATTACTTAGATTGATTATTTGACAATGGGGTATTGTCAAATAATCAATCTTAGCAATAGCTGAAATTTAGAAAAACATGCCTACAGTGATTTAAAAGTAAATAATTTGTAAAAAATGTACAACAATTTTAATGTAGCTGTAGGGGTTAGACTGGTTGAATGATTTCCAAGAAAGATGGGTCCTGTTATTTCCCACAGCTGAGAAACAAATACACCCATAACTACCACATTTTCAATATAAAAAATCCAACTACCAAATAAGCTCATACACCTTATATTAGATTTGGCTTACTGCCACTGCACTGTATATCTTTCCTTGTCATATAAATAATAAAAATCAATATTCTTGTTCTCATATACCTGATTCAACCATGTCATTATACATTTTTCATGAAAGAGATGTTTACAGGGCATTTCTCTAGCTTTTTCATTAACTTGGAAATTTTTCAAACATATTGGGCAATTTTGATCACTTTCTTTAATGATTATTTCTTTAATATTTTTCAATGCCTCTTTGGCAGCAGGTGGTGGTAGTCTGTAAAAATTACAAGAAGTAATTATTACTCATATATACATATGTGTAAGACATATATATTAACATGTCAACATAAAATACCTTGGCCATTCTCCTGAGAGACTTTCTTCGAATATTCCACAATCCATTAGAAATCTAGCCATATGCAAAAGATGATTGGGTTGTTCACCGTTCTCCAATTCCCTCCATCCCATTTCATGAAAATAATCTGCCATCCTAGAATTCGTGCTCAAAAACCAGCTGCCTTGGCTTTATTTATATATACTATACTGAAACTTAAGACAACAGCTCTGCGTAGAACAATGTCCTTCCAAACTTCCTGTTATGTTACTAAGATTTTACTTTACAAGTTTAAGACGTAAATTTATAGTAAATAATATTTACATCAATGTCGATTGTCAATGTCAAAAACATCAAATATTACAGTCATTACCACAGATCACATCACACAAATATTATAACAACATTACCAAAAAAAATAAAAATCAACTTCACGCTGTATCCCGCACACAGCAGTGTAGGCAGAGGCAATCTTGCGTTAAGACACTCCGTTCCCCACTTTCTGCCGAATTTTGGAGGCACAGCGTGTAGCGTGTGGCTGAACTCAACACCGGCCTTTGCCTCGACTTCCTCGAATGGGGATCGAACTCACAACCGTCACGTAACAGTCACATTTTGTGCAGCTGCAGCACGACGGCCTCATATAAATAAAAAAAAATTAAAATTATTATTAATTATATACCAAGGAACATTATATTCTATAGAGAATATAATTTACGGTATCATACCGTATAAACGAGTGTATTGCTTACTGTTTATAGTAAATCATCAGGTAAAATCAGGTACACCATCACAGTGACGGAATTGTCGTTGTTTATATAATATTATTCTACCATTCTGTTTAGATAATATATTTTTAAACAATCTAAGGAAACATAAAATAATATATTTGACAAATCTTTAAACTCAATTGTTCTATTTTAATGGATGATTTAGAATTCAGTTAACATCCTGGGACTTTAGACTATCAGATTGAATAACTAGCATATTTATATATTATAATTATAAAATGAATGTTAAAATGGTTTACCAACCACAAATTTTCAACAATATTCAAGACAGAAGCTATAAGCCGACAGCCATTAGGTTATTCATTCTGAATTTATTACAATATGAGCCCTCCCTTCATACTTACATCAAGAGTACTTATTCCGGATTTGATCTATTCACATCCATATATCTCATATATTGAGATCATCTTGCTACGTGCAATTTTACAAAAAATAAATAAAATTCCATAACAAATATGTTTTCATGTAAAATTGTGCGATGATTGTCTCATGTCAAATAAAGTTTCTAATTCTACACGCCTTAACTCATGTACAAGACGTAAGTACATCTTGCGTTACGTTTTATTATTTCAATTGGTCGTTTACGTATATTCTGGTAAAGTAGCTTCTGTTCAACCGTAACAAGGTTTTCAGCCGAAACTTTTTACAATATACGTGATCACTGTAACTGAACTGAAGATAGAGTCGAGTCGATTGCGAAGGTCAATTCTGCCAACTCTTACCCACATGGCATGGCCCAAAATTGTATCATTTTTGAAAATATTAACCATATAAATATTTTTTTAAATATCGTATTTGGGCAACGTATATGACGTAATGTAATGTAAGTATAACAAATTTGTTTGCACGAATAAGTAAATCTATGATACTCTGAATACATAGTGAATCAATATTCTTACGATACTATCATATTATCGTATAGTATTTTACTATGCTTTTATATTTTGATAAGGAACTATGCAAAATTATAAATATGCGTTTACAATCACTTATCAGTATATACTACTTTACACGTTACACACGTACCTGTTAGTCACTCCCGATTGTTTGTTTTCTCTGAAGTTGTTGCTCATAGCCTCATGCCATACGTAAACGAAACAGCGCATTCGAGTTGCAGTCGTTCTCGAGAGCGGACGAACGAAACAGAGTTGATCGTGTAATACAAACTGTGATTCGGACATAATTTTAACGGAAACCGGTGAGTAAACTTTACGCGCCTATTTTTAAACATAGAATCTTATAAAGCGTCTTCGCGTGATGTCAATATACTTTTTTAATTATACTTTCTAAAAACAAATAGATACTAGGTGATGTCATCTAAAGTGATATTTTTAATCAGGTCAAATTGTTGTGTGCGCCTTAAAGTAGTAAAGATAACGGGTAGTATCACTATTAAAATATTTTTACAGTTTTATTAAAATTGTATTCAATTAGGCTATGAGAAAAACTTACCGCTTTACTATATTCACACGTTACGTGACTTACGTTATTATTCAATCTCACTAATTACAACAAAATACATGTAAAAACCAATTACGTTTTTGAAAACGTGTTAAACTCGACAATTTATAACAAGTAGATAGTCGTCAAAGTTGCAGTGTTCCAATGTAACTGTAGAATAATAAAATATTAAAATAGTCAATGTTCTCCTCGTAAACGTAATGTAATGTTTCGTAAGATTACACAAACGCATTCTACAGCAAGGCAGGTCTGTTAGGTACCTACCTACGCATCATTGCATCGCGTGTAAACAAGACGAGTAGGCGCGATACCGGTTTATTAATTTAAATTTTAAAAATGGTAAGAGGCTATATAAGAGAACTACACACATTCTTCGGCCATAAACTGATGTAAATGGGAAACTTTCACAATTGATATGTATTTGTTATGATAAATTTAGAAGATACAACCTGCGTGGATCAAATTAAAATGAAATATACAGAATGTCTTAATACTTTTTTTTTTTGGAGGCGTGCCAAAACATATTTACAGAATATGATAGCTTCTTATTTAAAACATAGGTACTTATCTGTTTGTCGTTATATGATTCAGTATTAATAAAATAAAGATCAACTTCTCTAGTCGTTTCAAATTCAAAAACGAAATTCATGAATTGAGTTGCATGTTATTTTCATTGTGAATGGTAGGCTAAATATAAAAAAAAAACAATATATTATTCTATAAATACTTTAATAAACAATCATATTCCTTTCAGTCGTTAAATTACATTTAATATAATTATTACTAGCATTCCAAATGAAGCCAAGATTGATTACTTAATTTGTATAGATGATGTCACGACAATTAATTCCACAAGGGTCTTAAATATGTATGGCATATCGTACAAGTTCAAGTGAATTAACGAGGATAATAAGTAAATTATCAACAGTTCTTTAATATGAAGGTCATGAAGGCGTTCATTTTTAATCAGATCTCTTTTCTTTTCAATGATGGTTCAAAGTTGAAAAAAAAACAAATATAATTGTAATTTAATGACACGACATTATAAAGAAATTAATAAGAGACCATTTGGTGATACAATATATTTGCTTAGAAATTAATAATACCTACGACGAGGCTATGAACATGATTAAATTTCTGTTATTCGTGGAATCATGTTTCTACTAATCAAACAATTTTTAATGTAAGTATAAAATGTAATGGAACAACCGATAGGAATGTACAATTTATGTGCGACCTCGCTTTATATCTTAATCTATTGATAAGGTGCATATCTGCCAGATAAATTTCTCATAACTTATGTATTGAAATTAAAATAAGTAACAATGTCTTGAACGTAAAAATAGCAGAGTCGCCGAGTCGCCAGCGAAAAATAATTTAATTTTAAGTTATGAGTTCAATTCCCACTCGATGAAATTAAATATTTAATATTTACAATACCTCGTTCGTTGAGTTTCGCCATTCATCACGCAATGCCTCAAGAATTCGGCGTAAAGTGGAAAACGGCGGTATCTTAATGGGAACCGATTTAACACTAGGTTTATAGTTTTCCCGTGTTTTGTGCGGGATAAAGCATGCTAAAAAAATTTACGTCAGTCGACACAATAAGAAAATATATGAATGAATATACTACCTGCATAATATACTACGTTTGTGAGAATCAGGATGGTGGAGATGTCATCTCCACCATCTCGATTTCTACAAACTATTATATAAAATATGTTTTATTACAGAAAATGGGAAACATTATTTACTCGATAATATGGCTTATTATCTTAATATTTTTGGCGTTTTGGATCGCCGGTATCTCGGCAGGCTTCTACGTTATACTTCTGCCGTTCACAGTTTGCATAGAACCTTTATCAGTAAGTATGATTGATGATTCTAATACCTATATGACATTTACATTTTCAAGACACCTTTTATATGTATGTATGATTTGTATGACAAATATAAAACATTTTTTAGCATCACTCAGTATTCCGCAAACAGCAGGGTAGGCAGAGAGAACAGAGAGTAGTGTCAGACACTCCATTCCCGATTTTCCGTCGAACTTTTGAGGCGTTACGTGTAGTGGCTAAACTCAATGCCGCGATTTGCCTCGACACCGTAAGCAATGAAATGAAAACACTAAATATTTCATTTATTTAATGTACATTAGATTATTTAGTATAAAAAAATATTCTTTTCTAAATATTATATATATAGTTATATAAATTAATAGATCATGTAATTCACTGATAGATGTTGCTATAACATTAGTCAGCAAACTACACAATAAATAGACATTGTTAGTAATGTAGTAAACATCGTCATTCAAACATTTTGTTAATAGGATTTTTTTATAAAATTTCAGGGTCTGACGGACTTCTTATTAACAGTTATTCAGTTCCCGAAGTACTGTGCCCAAGCGATGATGGACGGCAGAGGCTTTAGATAGCTAATTCAACCAGTAAAATAGTTAACTCATTACCACCTCGATTATTAATAATAATAATAAATGTTTCACAACTGAATCGTTTGAAATAATAGTTTATAGTTAACTAAATATAAAAGGCTACTAAATGTTTAAATAAAATATTTAAAATATTATTAAGAATCTCCTTTAATGTGTCGAAATTTATATTATCTACATAGAAAACGACGTCACGTACAAAATATATTATAGTAGATATATTTTACATGTGATTCGGCAAACCAACGTGAAGATGCACACTGGTGCCATATTATTACCTTAATGTTTAATGTTGTTTGTAAATATCTTGTTGATTATAAGGTGATCAAGTTATTTTAATAAATACGCATATATAAAACTTATTTATTTTATTATTCGACATAAATAAATCACATATTTTTTAATAAAATTTAAGTTAAAAAAAAGTAAAAAATCGACCTTGTGGTAACAACGAAACAAATAATACATTATATTCAATTATACTTTACCATTTCTAGTTTACCAATTAAAAAAAAAGTATTTCCGTCTAAAAAACACTGATGTGAATCTAATAGTTATTGATGTAACTTAGTAGTCCCGTACATCTTAGTTTATTCTACACTCGCTTCTATAACTAACTTGATCAAATCCCTTAAGAGACTTCCTTGTTCTACAAACTTTTTGATGAACACCCTAAAAAAAGGAAATAGTTTTAAGTTTTTGTTTTAATATCCACGTATGTCGAAGGTCAACGTGGCTCGCTGAGATTATCATCATCACCGGGATTATGAATAAGTCCTTTTTCCCGCTCTGTTAATACTACTACTCAACAGTCATTACGCAATGTCTAACACTAGAAAAAATTAATTAAATTTTCTTAGGTTTCATTGTAGTAGGTTTTATAAAATAATTGCTGGTATAGAAACAGGCGCCATTTATTGCTGGCAATCGCAAGTACTATTTATATAATCTATACAAGCAATCGCGTATCTATGGCTAAATACACACTACTTCTTAAACATAAAAACTACTACTTCAAAACAATGCTGTATGTTTTCCGGAGGCACATTAATATGTAATTTAAACTGTGATCCTTTAAATTAAATGACTTACTAATAATATACAAGGAAATTATCAAATAAATAGTTTATAAAAACTCACATATATTCTTCAATAACATTATCGTCTATAACGTTATGTTCTTCTGGACTGTCTATTTGTAATAGTTCTTTCAATCTAAGTATGCAATCGCTTCTATCTCTTGTTAAAATTCTAAAAAAAATCAAATAAATCAGCTTCATGCTGTATCCCACACACAGCAGGATAGGCAGAAGGAATCTAGTGTTAAGACACTCTATTCCCCACTTTCTGCTGAATTCTGGAGGCATTGCGTTTTGATTGGCAGAAGAGAGAGTTCCGTTACTCAAGATGCAATATCTAGAAAATTAGGTGATACGTGGAGATGAAGCGTCTTAACTCTTATTACTAAATTCCCTCTGCCTATCTGGTTATAAGTGGAATACAATGTAAAACTAAAAAACAATTGTAATAGCTAAAAGTGTATTTCAACTAAAAAAATAATAGACATACCTACTTAAAGTGTCACACAAACTATTCAAATGTGTAAATGTTTGTTTTCCAACAACTTGTATCTTTGATTTGTTCACTTTGCTATCTCCAGAATTTAACGCTTCATATGATTTTGTACTGTAAAGTATTAACGGGAAATATTCAGTTCATGCAGTTTCATGCTTTATCCTGCATATTGCAAGGTAGACAGAGAAAAATTTTGAGTCAAAACATCCCATTCTCCGCTCCCTGTTCAAAATCTAGACATTGTTGTGGAGTGGCAAAACTCAACACCACGTTTTGTCTTCTTACCACAGCGAGGTAATACATATAATTGATAATGATTGTATATAATTTTGGATTCATTCTCAAGAAATGTAATATTTTCAATTCTACACCCTTGCAAGAAAGCGGAGAATGATGTGTCTTGCCACAATGTCGTTTTGTCGAAAGCCAAATAAAGCGTGACACTTAGTCTTACCAAAAACTGTGAATAGCCAAAAACGTTATTTTTATTTCATCTTTAATCTTTTCCATGAATAATTTGAAATTTGCGTTTTTTTTTTCTGTGTTACTGTTAAAATAAATTTCATTTTCTTCATTACTATACTCGTAATCATCGTTATCATTATCACAGAAGTATTCGTCATCTTCATAGTCGAGCTCGTCGTTACCGGTATAATCTGACTCGCTTTGAATAAACCAATTGTCTCGCACTGAATCCGTTTCTGGATCTTTATCGTTTAATTTCTCTTCAAATTCTATACATTTAGTAAAATGTCTTATAATTTTAGGTTCTGTGTTAGCTTTGTTTTCTTCCAGTTCAGTTTCTTTTACAATATTACTCGCATTAATTGTATTTATTTTATCACGCTCTTTATTATTTACCACTATATTATCATCTAACATTTCATTATCATTGACCATTTCATTATTATTTATCATTTCATTATGGTTTACCATTTCATCATCGTTCCCCAGTTTATTATTTTTTTCTACTTCCTTTACAATATTATCTTGCACTTCATTCTTATTGTTCATTGTCGTGAAGTAAGTAGACTTACTGTTGATGTTCTGAATAAATGTAATCTCTGGTACAGATTTATCTTTATTTTCTTGTTCTTACAATTAAATAAAAAACATGAAAATGTAACTTAAAATATATAATTAAAGTTAAAGAGTAAAAATTTACATTTAATATTTTCATTTCTTCGTTCTGGTAACAAGGTAAAGCGTGGCGTTGAGTTCCGCCACTCAACATACCTTGAGAATTTGCCTGAAAGGGGAGAACGGGTGTGTCTTAATGGGACTTTTGCTGGTTTATTCTACCTACCGAGCTCTGTACAGGATACAGCGTGTAACTAAAAAATACAAGAGCCGATGTGCAGTGCATCTCACTGTAAGCTACTTGGTTGTGGGTTCGATTCCCATTTGAAAAAATGATGTTTAAATTATTTTAACAAGATCCAGCGCCACGACAAACACACGACAAGCAACACACAATATCTTGAATATTGGGTGGTGCGTGAGAAATGAAATGTGCAAGCTATGTTCCTTTTGCCTACCTCCTATGTGGATAAAAGCGAAAAAATAAATTAATAACAATAATATACCTGTAACAATCCTTTCCTACAGAACCTAAGACGATAATTTGAAGATATATTAGATGTATAAGAGTTTTTTTCTTTTTGGGTGCTAACATCAGCAGACATATTAAAATTTGTATTATTACAATTAGATTCAAACATTTCTGAAATAAAAGAAATATTTTTGTGATAATACAATAGTAAATAATACTAAGCTTAAGGCTGTATTTAGAGATATGGGCGCACTGGGACAAGCCCTGATTATCATCCGAATGACAGAAGTTTTTCCGTAGACAGTAATCCAAAAAAACATATTTCATATATGTTAAAATTTAAGTATAGTTTACCAATACAATTATGTTTTTAGAAAAACTTTATTCTCCATCCATCCGTCTGTCAAGACTTTTTTCTCAGGAACGAGTGAAAGTATCACACTGAAATTTATATTAAACACTCAGGTCCATTGTTCCTTGAAGCAAAAAAATTAAAATCGTAAGCCAATGCAATCAAAAGATACACCATTTTAGGCCGCTAAAATTCCGCAAATTTTCGAAACTTGCATGCGGATCAAAATGTACAGGGTACTTCTTGTGAACTCAGAATCTTGAAATTTAATACGAAACAACATCTTGTAACACAGATAAAAGAAAAATTGGAAAAAATAAGGGTTAAAGATATATCATAGAAAATAATAATTACACACAATAACAATTATATTTGTAGTTTATTATAAATTACATATAATACATACATGCATACAAATTAGTGCATATTTTTAATAATAGTTTTTGTTAGTCAATTTAAGCAAGTTGTACTTCCTTTAGTTCTTCCTTTCCTCGGTGCGCTAGTTCGACTCACACTTAACCGATTTTATTTAATTCAAGTTTTATTTTGACAAAAATGCAGTGATCACTATTCGTTTGCTTCAATTTCAGTAAATGAATTTCATGCAATATTTTAATATTTTTTCTCAATTTTAAGCAGTATCTCGCATGCAGCAGGGTAGGCAGTGGAAGTCTAGTGTTAAGACACTCTGCTATCCACTTTCCACCGAATTCCGGACGTTAAACTTATGTATATTTTAATAAACTATTTTTTATTTTTCCTTACCATTTAAAGCATCCTGTTCATTACATGTTATCTGGTTTTCGACATTAGTATCAGTAAATAGGTTGTGATTACTCGGATCTAAGTGTGGGTGTTGAATATCTCTCAATAAGTTAGAGAGAGATTGTTCAGCCATGTCGAGATCCTCAACATTGTTTAAATGACCCTATTGTAATATAAAAATAGTATTACAATACTATAATTCTATAAAAATATCATTTACAATTAATTATATTTACTAAAAATGGATGGGTAGAATTTATAAATGCAGAACATGTATATTTTTTTACTCTACTTTGAATCTCGCATATAGCATGGTAGGCGTTGGGAACCTAGTGTTAATCACTGCGATTTGTTTTACCTAAACAAGAATAATTAATTCCTTTGAGTGTGAATCGAATTCGAAACCGCCACCGTTACATTCCGAAACATTATTCATGTAAGGGAAATATTAGTATAATTTTTGGATACTTCAACATACCTGCAATGTATCAATTAAGTACACTCCATAACTATACATTTCCATATATTTTTTCGGGCTAATATCAGTTTTAATTTTTCCTGCAATACAAGAATAATTGAAAAATATTACATAAAAAATATTAATAATATGAAAAAGATCTACAAAAAAAAAATATATTAACCTCTAGAAGCACCAAATTCAAACAAAACAGAGGACAACTTGGTAGTTGCATCAAATACATCATAGACATTATTAAACTTTCTTTTCACGCATTCTGTCGCTTCGTAAATATTCCATGGAGGTGGCATGGTATCTAAAACGTATGGAGGATCTATTTCCAACACTTGAGTTAGCACTTCCTCCATTATTTGAACAAACCTGGATGTCCACTCATCACATTTCATTTTCAAATAATCCTCCATTGCTTCATTTGTTACTTCGAACATTACATTATCAATTTGATCTGATATATTCTGTTCTTTTGATTGTCTTGTAACTTCAAATGTCTTCTTTGATTGACTTATTTCTGTGTTTGTTGTTTTTGTTATTAAATTATCACATTTATTATTGCTAGGTAAACTAGCAACAGTAACATTTTCAAGCATCGCATATTTACTTCGATCTGATTCTTCAATTTTTTCTTCGATATTTTTTTCTTTAGATTGTTTTTTGTCTTGAATTAAATTTTCAAATGTTTTCGTGGATTTACAAGTGTCCACGTTTATTGTTTTTCTTATTAAACTGCCACATTTGTTTTTACTTATTAATTTTGGCTCAGTAATGTTTTTGTTATTCAATACAGGCGCCATACACTCTGTAGAATTTGATACAAGTTGTGCTATTTCATTTGGTTTGTCAGTTATTGAATTTTTTGATATTAATGGTAAAGAAGATTTAGCTTTACTTTTGTTTTGTTTCATAATGTCATTTAATTTTACGATATCCAATGAAGTTTCTCGTTTTAATTTAATTGATTTTGTTTGAGCAAATTCTGTATTATCACTTTGAAGTGTGCAACTTGAATTGGGTTTGCCCCGTTCAACAACCAGACCCATTGGGTCAACTAGAATACCAATATTATCAGTTTTCTTTTCCAACGATTTTAACGTATTTACTATGTATTCATGATTTACTTCATTTTGACCACATGATTGATTTATTAAATGTTCATTACCATAATAACTTTCACATTCGTAAGCAGTAGTATTTTCTGCCACTGTATGTTTATTAATTTGTTGATCTAATTTATCCGTATTAATATCATTTTCAACAGTAATTTTTATATTACGATTATGTTTTAAAGATAAATTTTCAAAAATCCTTGGAAGAATTTGGTGAGATTTAGGATTATTTAATATCTTTTTTATTTCCGTTATCGTGTATATCGGAATTGAGCATTCCGTACTGTGTAATTCAATGTCATCAGTTAAAAGAACCTTAAACATATTATTTTGTACATGCATATTTAATATATAAAAATATTTATATTTGGATTTACATAAATGATAACAATTATTAGATAGCTAATTTCATTCACATTTTCATCTGTAAAATTGCTAGTGGTTTAAATATCGTAATTTCATATTCAAAATAATATACTACTTGAATAAGTTACTTCTATAACGTATTCAATATAATATATGAATAAGTTCTTGCTGTTTTTTTTTTATTTTTTTTAAATAATGGCGTTGCGGCGCTCTGTGCATGGAATTTCGTACGGTAACGAATCACCAAAGTAGTACTATATGTAACCTTAAATTATAGTAAGATAGTGTTTACTACAGTGTCAACTACATATTTATTTCCCCTTTGTGAAAATGTGTACTTTTGTGCCACATAAAGTGTTTTTGCAGGGAATTTTATTGCACTGCTTTATTCAGAAAAAATCTGCAGCAGAAGCACACAGAATTCTCGTTGAGACATATGGTGACCATGCTTTGTCGAACACAACGTGCAAAGACTAGTTTAGGCGCTCCAAAAGTAATGATTTTGACCTTGAAGACAAAGAGCGTTCTGGAGCACCGACAAAATTTGAAGACAAAGAATTGGAGGCATTGTTTGAAGAAGATCCATGTCAGACGTTAGAAGAGCTCGGGAAAACGTTACAAGTAGATGCGTCAACAGTTCAAAACGTTTAAAAGCGTTAGGAATGATCCAAAAGCGAGGGCATTGGGTGCCGTATGAGTTGAAGCCGAGAGACGTAGAACGACGTTTTCTCATGTGTGAATTGAAAAGAGAAAAGGTTTTCAGCACCGTATCGTCACTAGGGATGGAAAGTGGATTCACTACGACAATCCAAAGCGGAAAAAATCGTGGGGCATGCCGGGTCACGCATCAACATCGTCGCCAAAACCAAATATCCATGGTTCTAAGCTTCTTCTCTGCATTTGGTGGGATCAGCAGGGCGTAATTTATTATGAGCTGCTTAAACCTAATGAAACTATCATGGAAGCTCGCTATCGACTTTAGTTGATGCGTTTGAGTCGCGCTTTGAAAGAAAAGCGGCCACTATACGAGCAGAGACACGACAAAGTGATTTTATTACATGATAATGCTCGGCCACATGTGGCAAAACCAGTCAAAACTTACTTGGAAACACTTCAATGGGAAGTTCTATCCCACCCGCCGTATTCTTTTTAGCGAGCAGCGCTTCCATTCTTTTGAAGAAGCAGAAAAATGGCTTGATTCCTGGAGTGCCTCGAAAGACGAGTCGTTTTTCCGACGAGGGATTCAATACCGCTACCAGAGAGATGAGAGAAAGTGGTCTCTGATGATGGACCATACTTTAAATAATATCATTGTTAGCGTTATATTTTAAATTAATTTTTAAAAAAACAGCGAGAACTTATTCACCTTATGTACCTATTATTAATAAAAAAAATATTACCACAGGATTGCATTTTTTTATCAACTTTGTACAGCAGTTGATAATTGCATCTTTATAAACAACATTTGTTTCTGTGTCGTCGTAATCTGAAATCAACATTTGAGTTACCTAACTTTGTGTTAAGGCACTCCATGCCCCACTTTTCGCCATCAAATTGCATGCTGAGTTTCTACCAGAGTGAGATATGACAATAAATTAAATATAATAATTCGTCTGAGTCAATGTGAAATACAATGTATTTGTACCATACGGGCAGTTCTCGATTGAACAAGCTTCTAACACCTGTACACTATATATCGTCCAATGAAACAATATGTTATATCTCAATATAATGGTAGGTGGCTGAGGACCTCTTACTACTCTACTTGCCTTTAGCTTGCTTTCTTATATCCTCTAAAGGGCCTCTAAATTTTTAAACTGTGTCCTCATGCAAGGCTTCCCAAAGACTGGATTCCCAAGATCAGTGAGGAAAGAGAAACAATAATAATACATACCTATAGTAGCAACATTTTCTTTAACTTTCTCAGATATAAAACATGCAGCTTGGAAGGCCTGAGCGCATAACTGTGAACTTATAGCCATTTTTATTTTGTTCATAACCTGTTGTGGTATCTTCAAACGACAATGACGGTCTGAAATTTAATAATAATATAATATATCAGCTTTACGCTGTATCCCCCGCACACAGTAAGGTAAGCAGAGGGAACCTAATGTTAAGACAGTCCGTTCCCCACTTTCTGCCGAATTCTGGAGGCATTGTGTGTTGAGTGTATAAAATAGACATATAAACGACAATACATAATATATAGGCAATAAATAAATATTTCACTTCTTCGAGTGGGAACTGAACCCACAACCACACCCTTATTACAATACAATCACACCCTTGTTCCTGCTGCACCACAACGACCTAATTTGAATAATAACAATATATAATATAATAATAAAAGTTATAAAGAGTTTTTATCATGCTTTGGTACTTTAGTAACTTAAGTGTTCTGTCCTTGTGTGAACATCCATGTAGGAAGAAAATATTTAAAAGAAAGAAAAAATCTAAAGAAATTATATAATTTTATTATTAAATAGACATATTTTTGTTAAGGTAAACGGAATAAATAACCACAAAAACTCCCACAAACACTATCTATAAACATAAATAAAGTGTTTTTATTTTTACTTACCAGATTTAATTAAAACATTAATAAAATGAATATGTTCTATGCATACATTAGAATCAGCAACAATGTACCAGGAACTAGTATCTTCCACTTGTAGTAAGCTTTTCAGGGAAGTTGTGTCTATTTTTCTAATTTGTGCTTGACTGGTCAAATTATCCTATTAAAAATATTAAAATTATGTAAATTATTTATATTTTATTTTTATTTAAATTATACAAAAGCATATTTCTTTTTTAAATTTTAGGTGTTCTTATATTATTCTTGTCATGATTTAAATGTAAACTTTCTTTGTTTTTACAAAATAAGTGTCAAAATCAAACTTTTTATTAATACCTTAAAAATCTAACTTATTTTTGTATCAAATAAGCAAGAGGCTGTTGACGCTCACCGGTACAAAGTATGCCAGTAAATGTGATGAAAGAATATTATAAAATATTTTTTTTTTTAGAAAATGTAAAGAAATATAAATGTAGTGGGATTTGAACAAGCAACTCTTAGTAACCCAAAGAAATTATTTTTCTTTTCTAAGTATGGAATAATACTTAAAAAGGTTAATATTAGAGAACCTGGAACCTAGTGTTATGTCACTCTATTTCCATTAAGACACTACTGTTTTGCACTTTAATATTTAATATTTCATTTCTTCGAATAGGAATCAAACCCACAACCTGTGGTGCTTATAGTCACACACTTGTACCCCTGCGCTACGCCAAGTTACAAAAAATTAAAACATTACAAAATATTATTTGTATAATATTTAATAACAATATTGTATTAGAAAGAGATGAAACTTACTTGTATCCAATAATCATCAGCAGTATCATAAGGTATTGTATGTTCTCCAAATTGTTCATAATTGTAATCCTGAGATTCTAAAAAAGAGAAATTATAGATAAATAAATATAGCATAATTTTTTCTCTTAGCTCCATGCTGTTTACCCCATATAGCAGGGTAAGCAAAAGTTGCTTAGGGTTAAGACACTAAGCTACTTCTGCTACAGCACCTTTATTAAATGACATTTTGCATATTGTGGTAAAACTCTACTAAATAATAACTCTACTACAGCTATTTATCTTGTTACTAGAGGAAAAAAAATAAAATTAATAATTTTCTCACGTGGTAATCAAATTCACAAGCAGAGTGTTGAGAGTTGGGCGCTTGTGCCACAAGTTTCATTGTAAATGGAACTATATAATTTTTAATGTACGAATATCCTTACCTTTGGTTTTCTAATAACAATATTATTTTTAAATTAATATCTATATCTAATTTAAACAAAACTTGCCAAAATACAATAGTGAAAACTGTGGTTAAATTGGCTAAACCGTTTCTGAGATTAGCATGAACAAGCATACAGACAAACAGACAGTAATTTTTTTAAATTTTATATTCTTTGTTTTATTTTTGGTTCTATTATATTATCAATGCCACCAAAACATTTTTTCTCATATATCTTCCATGTAAGTCACTCATCCATTTTCATTACAACGATAATTTAGTTGTAATTAAACAACAATTTCATTATAAGTGCATTTTGAATTTGCATGAAAAATAAAAATGATGACTTCAAAATTATGATTACCTTATAATAGCTTAACAATCAAACCAAACACAGCTTATAATATCTTTATAATAAAAAGAAACTTAATAATCAAGCATACCATCTGTGAAATTTCTCCTTTTAAATGTCAAAAGTGTTCTTAAATCACTATTTTGAGAAAATTGTCCCTTATTTGTATAAGAATATTGTTTTGAAAATCCTCCATAGTTTCCATTAGAAGTTCTTGTTGGTGAAGAATTTGATTGGACATTTGAATCACAAAGATTTTTAAATCTATTTGATAGAGATATAGAAGTTGTTGCTGGACCATTATTATTGTTTTTATTCAGTAAATTTGATTGACTTATATTTGAAGGAGCAACAAAGATGGATTGAGGAGTAGCATTCCATACACCAGGACTAAATGTTGCAATAGGTATATTAAACTGTACTGGTGCTAATTGTATTGAGTATGGCAGCAAGTCATTTTTCTCCACCAGTTTGGGAAAACTATTATTTATGACTTGTTTATTGTATATTTTTGGTTGGATCAATTTGTGGACCGGAATATGTGGCTGTGAATTAAAATCATGAGGTGATTCAGATGGTTCTGGACAGTTAACACTTTTAAAATTTGAATCCTTTTCTAGCATTTTTGTAGTATTTTCTGCTTTTTCTATCTGTAAGTATTAATATCAATATTATAGATTCTATTAGTTGATATATCAACAAAAATACATTAATAAAAATATTATTAAATTCACCTCAGGTTTACTTAAGTTCCATACGGCATTGCCATTTAAAGTGTTAAAATAATAAATTCGGCCTGAATATGATTTAGAGCGACACACAATCCACGAATTGTCTGGTGATTTTACAATATTATTCACTGACATATTTTTAATAATCAATATATTTTACACTTAAAAATATTGTTTAAATTATTTTATAATGACTTATTCAGTTGTTGACCAACGTATTTAAAATTTGTTATAAACCTTCTGCGAATTGTCAATAACTGTGCATTATTTAATCTGTACCCTGTGGTAAAAAAAATATAGGTTCTTGTTATTTGATGCGCTGTTTATACGCTTGTAATGGCACACGTCCAAAAGCCTTCAGATACGATCCATCTATTGCCTTTGTTCGCATTCTTATGGATCCTGACATGGATATTGCGCTCCTGATTGTTTTTCCTCAATTTAGCTCAATAATAAGGCTTAAGTAATGTACAATATTTTTAAATCTACAATATCTTTTATCAAGATCAATAAATTAATAAATATACTATAAATTAAAACCATTTAAAATGTTATACTTATGTCTTAAGATGAGCACACTAATGGTAGTGCCATTAATAAAGCGACGGGCAGCAAGGACCGAGTGGACAGAGTAGATCAAATAGCATTATTGTAAGAAATTCTATAGAAATATTGTAAATAATATTTCTATAGAATTGAAAAAAAAATGTATTATACTGCTAAAATATTTGGTGCAAACGCAGATAGACAAGGGTCGACCATCACAAACGTCTGTCTGCACTGTTTAGCAAGGTTACGAGAGCATGTCGCCGATCCGGAGTAGGATCAGTTTTTGAACACAGGTGAAAGGGAGCTTGCGACGTGCTGACACGTTGGTGCGAATTCAGTCTCAGACCTCACTCAAGCATGGGTTCGTATCGAACAGAAGTAATTTGCCTTTGCTCCGAAGTATAAAACAAATTTATATAAATATAAACGCTCCTACTTTAAATATGATGAACAAATATCTCCCTTCCGCCTTTTGTCTTTTGAATTTCGCGGCAATGTACAATACTATCGGGCAATACTATACGTCATTTGAAAGGTCTTGACATAACGTACAAACCGACGCTAAGCATGATTAGTTTGGATACTGCATTCAGAAGTTACAGACGTGTAAACATGGAGTTCACAAACGCCGAAATTCGCGCTATTTTGAAGTTTTCCTTCGTTCAAGGCAAATCCGCTAGAGCAACGTTCCATGAGATTAATGGTGCTTTGGGGGGTGACAGTGTATCTCTTCGAACCGCGGAGGAATGGTTTTGACGATTCAGAGCCGGTGAAAACGACACCATGGATAAGTCAGCCGACGGAAGACCTGTGACGACAAATACCGATCAAATCCTGGTAAACATCGAGTTATACCGACATGTGACGTGGCCTAGAAGATGGGAGTTAGTCACCAAACCATCTGCAGAAGGCTGGATACAAAAAAACGCTTGATGCTTGGGTGCCGCGTGACTTGAAGCAAAAAAACCTTTTGGACTGAATCAATGCCTGCGATATGCTGCTGAAACGGAACAAATTCGATCCATTTTTGAAGCGGATGGTGATTGGCGACGAAAAATGGATCACATACGAGAATATCAAACGAAAACGGTCGTGGTCGAAGGCCGGTGAAGCGGCCCAGACGGTGGCCAAGCCCTGATTGACGGCCAGGACGATTTTGCTGTGTGTTTGGTGGGATTAGAAGGGAATCATCCACTATGAGCTGCTCCCACATGGCCGGACGCTTAATTCTACCATTTACTGCGAACAACTGGACCACTTGAAGCAGGCGATCGACCAGAAGCGTCCAGAATTGGCCAACAGGAAGGGTGTTGTGTTCCCGTTATAGCCCGGACCTATCGCCAAGTGATTACCACCTGTTCCTGTCCATGTGGTGTAAATTTGGCCTCAAAAGAGGCCTGGTTAAATACGAACGTAGGTGAGCGTTAACATAAATTAGCGCTGAATCGGCCCCAAGAGTATGCATATAGTCTTAACTACACATTAGACTATTAATCCTCAAAATTCAGCTTTCTAAAATAACGTAAGTCTTGGGGCCCTGGGGTCTCGGCCTACTACTCTAAAAGCGTTACAAAAAGTAAAGACAAGTATAATAATGTTATTATAATTTTTACTTGAGGTTAATATAAACATTTTATTTAGCTTCAAACCTTAACCAACACATTGCATTGATAGTCAAGCATTCAGAGAATGAAGTACATTCTCTGAATGCCACCCAAATTTAGACATGCATGTCGGAATGCAGAGCAAAATGCTGATTCTTATGGAGACACAAAAATTATTAATTGCCCCGAGTTGGTATTGAACTCGCATCTATCTCTGTCTACTTCTACTATCTTTTTTACGTTTGTAAAGGTGTATTTACTACTACACCATAACAGCCTCAAAACTTGTTTTGTTTGATATTTATAATAAAACTATTTAGCCAAAATAAAATTTCAAGTAACTTTAACATCATTTATTCTGTCAACTATTTTAGTTTTTAAATATATTAAAATACCTAAATTGGAAGCCAGTTGTGCTTAATAATTATAAGTTTCAAAAACTATATGGCCTTTTACATGCCTTTATGTATGCTCTATTATTTTTTTTAATTACATGAAGAAAATAATATTATTTATAATAGTGTAGATAATTGTTTCGTAATGAGTTATAAATAGTTGAGATCCATATATTATAATAATACCTTATATACAAGTTTTTAAATATACACAAAACTTTTTTTATGAATAAATGACTAACAAAGTAAATACTACATATTGTATCATTGTAGTTACTGCCTGTGTCCATCACATTTTGCCCTAAACGCTTTGGGTCACCACAGATCATAACTGTATAAATATCATTTTTTTATCATCTTTAATAAAAGTATATCAGTGCTTCTGTAATTTGAGTGTTGCTGATCTTCTGGAATTTTCTCAATGTAAAAAAACTCTGCAAGCTTCTCATAAAATGTTTTCCATAACTTTTTTTGAATTTCTGTGTCTCTTAATTCCTGAGTCAGATATATGGTTGGCTTTTTCTTTACTGAATTATTTAAGCACTGTAGAGTTTCGATCAGTGGGTTAATGGCCTGTTAATGTAATAAAAGTTATTCATTATATTAAATGATTTAAGTAATCAAGAAAAACAATAAGCAATATACAAAAACTAAATGATTAGTTATTAAAACTAAAATTAGAACTACAAAAAGCATATTTATTCTAAAACTAGCAATGAACATCTGAAAATTATTGTTAGTTATTACATCTTCATAGTATACACAATCAGCTAAAACAATCATATCAAACTCCTGTTTATGTATTTCAGAATTTTTATCACCCCATACTAATGATTCTGCTATGGCATATCCTCCCATACTAGCAATTTTCTGTTTGTTTTCAGATATGTTTAATCGCAATAAAGGTAGTGCTTCTGGTAAGTCTGTCAGTGTAACTTGAGCTCTAAAACAAATAAAATATAATTATATAAATATGGAATATATAATAAAAGGCAGATTATAATGAATTAGAAATACTAACCCTAGCGTAGCTGCAGTAAGCCCTACAACTCCTAGTCCAGATCCTAGCTCTAAGACCCTTATTCCGCTTAAGAAATCTGGTTTTGACTGACACATAGTTTCAAGATACTTTGCTAGAACCAATGAAGCATCCCAAACAACACAATTGACATCACCTTCCAGTTTCTGATATATTTTTAAAGTTTTTAAGCATACTTCAATATCTATTTCTCTGGGAAATAAATCACTTAATTGAAAAGAAGGGCTTCTGTGGGACATATTATTATTGAATTGTTACAAATCAATAGAAATAATATTAAGCTTCTTATATAAACAACATTAAGCCAAAATTCACTTATTTAAATGAAACGATAACCAACACACTGTCTGTGCGGGTAGAAAATTTAGAATTAGTAAAAACAAGAAATCGTCGATATTTTTAATTAATAGAAATCACAGTCAAATCAAATCAAAAATAAATCGCAGATTAGCAACGCATGATATAACTATTAATTGTATAATATTGTAACTCTGCCTAGACCACAGATGTATAAAAATACCAAATCAATAAAGTCACTTCATTCATCTCATATCAAGAACTTTATAATAAAGCTACGGTTACAGTACTAAAAAATACAAGAGTTTTGTAAAACATTATAAATATGGCTTCGTATTTACTTAATACGATAGTCTTTAATATATACTTAAAACAGTGATAATATTACGTTTATCAGTATTTTTATTGACAATAATATGATTTTATCTAGTAAGATTTTCTTTGCAGCATCACGCTGTATTCCACACCCAACAGCGTAAAGAGAAGGAAGAGGGAACCTCGTGTTGAGTGACGGGGCCCAGCGCCGCGCTTTGGTTTGATATCTGAGCGAAATGTACTCTACGCCACGTTTAGTCTTTTTACGCTACTTTTGTAATACCTGATAGCGAACAACCTCTGGAAACATTTTCTTCTTGCCAGAAAAGCATCGTGTGTCCCTGAAGTCGTTCGTTAACCTTTGATCTCTTTCTTTCCTTGACTTTTCATGATTCATCTTTGCTTTCATTTGGTGATTGTTCTTCTTTTATTTTTATCTCTTTCTCTCTTACTTTTATCATTCTGCGAGGCTTTATCCTGGAATGCTTTCTTCTTTCTTTCTGGTATCGAACGGGGCCGTGGGCAGCGGTGATCACTTACCATTAAGTAACCCGTACGCTCGCTTACCTTGTCATTTCCATCAAAAAAAATAATAATTCTTATTGCAAATTCTTTCAAGATAGTCCTCTCTGATCGATAGATTTTAAAGCTTCCAGCTTCATATAGGATGATTCGACGCCAAGTTTGAACACCTCATGAGGGTGTAAACCTGCGAACAGATCCCTCTTTCTTTTCAGTTCTGTTCCCTCCCGTGTATACTTGGAATTTAAATTAAAAATCGTCTCATCATATAACATCCACAAATGTAGACGTCGCGAACACATAATATTATATATATAAGTATATATATATATAGTTTATTGCAAAAAAATATAAAAAGCTTATCGTTACAATCTATATAGTCTTCGTGACCATTCCACCTATTTGCCTGTGCACCGTTAGTCGGTCGACTATGCATGTATAATCTGTAATTCTGTATTTATATTTGTAGTCTGTTTCTTTTTAAATTCTGTTATCTTTATTCCTGTATGTGACATAGTCTTCTTAAGTGATGAATCTCTGTTAAATTTATTATTTATATTATGATCACTCTATTGCTTGACTTAATTTGCATGTAAAAGAAAAGTTTTCAATAGTATTCACTTTTTATGATTCATTTGGTGGCACAGTATTAACTAAATAAATCACTACTAAAGTTGAAAATTTCATGTGAGTAATTAGTCCAATCTATTTTTGATACCATTACATCATTTATAAGGTACTTTGTTATTTACTGTGATGATTGTAATTCAATTAATAGTTTAAAACTTTTTATGCCCAACAGAAAAACAATAAGCACATATAGTTAGTCAGAATTTGTGGTGAAAATGCCGGGGTAAGCATTCAAATTAGAATGATCCTTTATAATGGGATTGCTCAATATTCGTCAGAATAACAGCTTCATTTAATATACCACAGATTACGTAATTTATTCACCTGATATGAATTAAATTACTTCGACTCATAATAGTTTATTAATCACAAAATCATCACACATACTCTCAGACTCACAATAATTTCATTTGTATTTATGGAGTTAAACTGTTAATTACTAATACGTTTCTAATGTTAAACTATATATCTTTTTTTATTAAGAAAAATGTATTCATTATGCAATCTTTTATTATATATTAAGATATAATATCATTTATAAAACATAAAATTGTTAAACGAGGATAAATATAAATATTTATAGACATGTGGTAAGGGACACTTTAAATATTCCCTAAAGTGATTCATACAATTTATTGTTTTTCCTTATATGAATCCTTATATATATATTCCTTGACTAGATATGGCTCTAGTCTCGTTGGACAAATCGTGTAAATGTATAGATTGTCATTTACATCATTTTACCTATATAACACAGACATTGTAACCATCTGTCTGATCATTTATAACATAGACATAGGTTTACAAAACAAATATTTCAAAAATTATCTTATAAACAGCGTTATAATGTGGACTTATCTAGACATGACTGAACTTACATCCTCAATGGTCTTTTTGTTTAGTATAAGCCGCCAATACAGCATGGACATACAAATTAGACAATATAAAACTTGATTGTAACTTGTTATCAGAATTTTACTGAAATATTGTTTTCCTAATTCTCATTCTTTTTAGTTTCTGCTATTTAAAGGCTGTGAAGTCTTAGACTCATAAAGCACCTTCTAGATTGAAATGTGGTTGTTGGTTGGCTACACTTTACCCACAACCAACCACAATGTGTACAGTGCTTAAAATTTGAATTGAATGTAAAAAATATTACCTCAAATACAATAAAGGCTGTAAAATTTATATGTAAATAACTTTTAAAATTATAACTATGATTACTTATGTATTTTCAAGTACCTAAATATTTGTTGTTAATCCTGTTAAAATATTATTTCACAATTTATTTTTTGGAAAAATTGAGAAGATTAAAAATTAAAAAGATTATCAAAACTTATTGTTTAAATTTTGTTTTAAGTTACCTCAGAATCAATAATACTTTTGTATTACAATAATAATACTTTTGTATTACAGCATTACAAATATGTCTCTGGACAATATGTTTTGTACTCGTTGTGGAGATGGTTTTGAGCCAAATGAGAAGATAGTGAATTCCAATGGTGAACTTTGGCATACTGGATGTTTTGTGTAAGTGAAACATTACCTATGTAATAGCTTTATGGTTTTACCTGTAAATACCCAAATTCTACTGGCTACATTCTAGCGGATAGCTAGCAGCTTTAATACGAAATTTTGTATTGAAACACTAACTAAACAATCTAAATAAACAATATTTAAGTGAACAAAGTGTAGAATTAATGTAATTAATTGATTCTACTTATATCTTTTTCAAATATTTAAATGCTTATAAATAAGAATTAAAAAAATAAAAGCTATTTTTAAAATTACAAAATTAATAGCAGAATATCAAAGTTAATATTACTGTGTTATCTTTCCATCTAAAACAAATAAAGGGGACCCTTATTATAAACAAATTAATCTGACAGTTTGACTATAAAATAAATACCACATATGTATACACATACAGAGAGATAATAATAATATAATACTGTTGTTTATATACATTATTGACAATATGGTGATAGCACAAGAAGTCCAAAACCTCTAAAGATTCAAAGAAATAATTTTTTTTATTGATTTTAAAAACAGTCAACTACTAACTCAAGCTCAAGCATTATTGATATATAAACAATGCAGTAGTAATATTTTTTAGGCGTAGTGCCTTATCATCTCATTTAATTTTGTTCTTCCTTTTTTAACAGATGCGCTCAATGTTTCCGAGTGTTCCCTGATGGAGTGTTTTATGAGTTTGAAGGTCGAAAATACTGCGAAAGAGATTTTCAAGTGCTATTCGCTCCATGCTGTGGGAAATGTCGTAAGTTTTTTCTGAAAATATTATTGTTAATATAATGGTTTACAAATGGGTTTGCTATGCTCATATTATTGAGTTAACTAAGCTATCAAATAAACTATTAGGCTATTTTTTTTTAAAATTTCATTATGATTATTATGATAATAGTGAGACCAGTTGTGGCGCAGGAGTACAAGTATGTCACTGTAAAATACATAGATTGTGAATTTGATATTCACTTGAGGAAATTAAATGTTTAATATTTGAATTTCTTCACTCTGGTGTCAAGACGCTGCACTATGCTTCCAGTATTTTTTGTTTGATGAAAATGTTATTTCCAGGCGAATTCGTAATCGGTCGCGTTATAAAAGCTATGAATTCGAACTGGCACCCGTCGTGTTTCCGCTGCGAGGAGTGCAGCGTGGAGCTCGCGGACGCGGGTTTCATAAAGCATGCGGGGCGCGCGCTCTGTCACGCGTGCAACGCGCGGATCAAGGCTGACGGCTTACAGAACTATATATGTCATAAGTGCCAGTTAGTATTGTAATTTTTTTGTGTTTGTTGAATTAATTTTTGTGACTGGAGTTTCGTTTTTTGCAGAAATTGATTTTTTTATTTAAAATTATCTATAAATGTAATGATGTCACTAATTTCTGTTAAATCTTGGTTTTTCTCGATTGAGGCAGAGAGAACATAGTTTCACGACATTATTTTTAACTAAACGCCACACTTTATTTTGCCAATACCACATTGATCTATATTTTTTACTGATGAAACTAAATAACTAGTTGCATCGTGTTTTCGATTTTTTCTTACTTTGGAACCTAGTGTTAAGACATTGCGTTACCCACTCACTTTCAAAATCTGTCTTGTTATTTTCATGTCTCCACCAGACTGGAGACATGAAAATAATTCATTCACATGATTGAATCAAACCCACAACAGTTAGAGGCGGTGCCACCGTCGTCACCACCACATCGCGACAGTCTTAAATTTCTTTATCTATTCATTTAATACATATAAAACCAGTATCGTTATTAAAAAGTCGGTAGAATAATATACTTATAATTATGACTAAACTGATAACAGCATTTTTTTTCTATTTTTTGTATACTGAATATAAGAAAAACGCATAAAAAATAAAATTGTAAAGATTGTTCACAATGGTGGTCTTGTTTCTGAAAGAAATTTCTATCAGCCATGTCGGAAGTGGAAATCGATGAGAAACAATCAATACAATAATAATAAAAAACAAACATAAAACATATATGCGGCAATGGTGGCGCAGGAGCATCACAGCAGCAGGAGTAAACGCGCTTGTGGATTCGAATGCGTTTGCTACCATTCTATGTGCGCGATTCAGCCTGAAGCTAAAAGAACACATATTTAATACAATGTTTCCCCCACAGCGGTGTAATAGACGGCGAGCCGCTGCGCTACCGCGGCGAGGTGTACCACGGATACCATTTCGCTTGCGCCACGTGCGGCGTTGAGCTCGACCACACCGCGCGCGAGGTTAAGAACCGCCCCGGTTACGCGGCCAATGATGTTGTGAGTTTTGTGTGTGGATGTTGTATAATTGTGTTAAATGTTATGAAACGATGTACTGTAATAGGTCGTCAGAGTAAGCTAAAGCAGTAGGAGAGCCTTGAAATGCCAGTCAGAGAGCGAAGAATAAAAATAATCTTGTGATGGAATAAATATTATGTTTTAAATCTAAGATACTTTTCATATTTAATTGGAAAAAATATCAATTGATATCATAACAACAATCATGGATTAATACTTTAATATTAACTGGTTTTATTTTCATACAACTTTTAATATGAAATTCTTAATTATACATAAATAAAACACCCAAAGAAATCTCAATAATTGTATATAAATATTCCAGAATAATCTATTCTGTCTGCGCTGTCACGACAAGATGGGTATACCGATATGTGGTGCGTGCCGCCGCCCCATAGAGGAGAGAATTGTCACTGCCCTCGGAAAGCATTGGCATGTTGAGGTAAAATATATATTTTTATTTTTTAGCTGCACAATGTATAAGTGTGTATCGCATATTTCAGGATAGGCAGAGGGAACCTAGGAACCTAGTGTTGAGATATTCCGTTCCCCATTAAGACACATTTTTTTGTTTCATTTGTTTTGTGGCTCAACTCAAGGCCCCACTTTGATTTGCTACCAGAGCCTCATTTTTGCCTTACTTTAACACATGTACAACTGCTTCCCCTGTCAAAATTTAAATAGCTCCCAAGTTTTAATTTTTCTATTTTGTAAAAAATTTTGGAATTTTTTTATTTGTATACACAAAATGACTTAAAAACCACCAATTTATGTTGTAGTTGTTTAATATTGGTTGTTCCTGATCCTTGATGGTGTCAAAACATATTAACCCGCGCCTTTTAGAAATCTCTTGCGGATATGTAGGATTTTAGATTTTATGTTACGATAAAAAAAATTAAGGAACATGTAGAAACATTAAAACAATTTTTCCATTTTAGCATTTCGTGTGTGCCAAATGTGAGAAACCATTCCATGGTCATCGTCATTACGAGAAGAAAGGATTGGCGTACTGTGAACAGCATTACCACCAACTGTTTGGTAACCTCTGCTATGTGTGCAATCAAGTTATAGCTGGGGATGGTAAGTGATCATATGGATTTTAAATTTTATTTATTTTTGAATATTCCTTTTTTATTTTATTCACTTTGCAAGGAAGATAGTGAGAAAATAGCGTTAAGACAGTCGTTTCTCTGCTGAGTTGGTTGCTTTGTTTGTTGAGTATAACTATGAAAAACTTAACTACTGTTGTTGTTGTTCTTCTCTGCTCCAAGACCGCGTCTTCCCTCTGTATATTATACTGCAATGCGGCAATTTTTTCTTGCTTGAAAGCACACAAATAAAATATTTGTTTGTCTTTTTAATTATTAAATCAATTGAATGCTTTATAATATTTATAATTAACGTTTGTTTAGTATTCACGGCGCTAAACAAAGCGTGGTGCGTGCACCACTTCGCGTGCGCCGTATGCGACACGGCCCTGAGCACGCGTAGCAAGTTCTACGAGTATGACGAGCGTCCCGCCTGCCGTCGCTGCTACGAGCGCCTGCCCACCGAGCTGCGGCGTAGGCTGAGGCGCGCGCATCACTACACGCTACGACGTTAGGTGTCAATGTTATCTGACAGCTGTCAAATGACGGTGTTAGTGACGTTTGACGTAAAAGTTATGATTTATAAAAACGTTCGGATTCGTAGCCCCTAGGAGAAGCTTTTTTAATTCGAAAGAATAATTTCATTTTATGAATATTTACTCCGTCTTTTGTTGTAGTAACACTAAATTTATCGCCTGTCGCCACCCATGCATTATTTGCGCACAATATTATCTTCAATTGTTTCTTAATATAGATAAAACCTAAGAATTATTCAATTTGATGTGTTCATTTTAACTGCTTTATGATAATGGTAAATGGTAATCAATACAGTGTCCTTCGTGTTTTGTCCATACGACATTGGCGAAGTGATATGTGCTCAATTGGCACGCTCGAAACGCCATAATTAAAGAACTATACTATACCAATAAAGTATCACGTTTATAATTTTACTATTTTTCCATGTCTTGGGACAGACTATAATTATTCTAATATTTTGGTAAAGTATTCTAATACGAACTGACATTATTAAATATAAATAATATAATAAATTAAGTGAAAAATATTAATACGTAATATATAAGTTAATGTTAATCTCATGTTTATTGCGCAATTATTGCCTATATATTTTGTATGTCTCGAACTGCCTGGCATATTATATAATAGCATAAATATATTCTATACTTAAGTTGTTACAGAAGTTATACTATTTCAAATATATTTATATATTATATAAATGAAATCTAAATTGGCTTATTTGGCACATATTTTTGAAGACAAAAACAATAAGACATACTTTCACATGAATAAAAAAATATTTTTCTATTCCAATTTTAGATATTTTTTGTTTATGTTTAAAGTAGAGATAAAATTGTATTCTTCGACATTACCTCTTATAAAATTGAAATACAGTGCCTTATAAAATAAAAAATATTTTGAAATGTTTGTTCTTACAGATTATAAGAAAAGTATATTCTAGTTGTTATAACTAATATTTTAATAAATACTGTTAACTTATGAAGCTGTAATTAACAATTTTTATTATACTGTGGTGCTTAAATATATAGTAACAAATAAAAAAAATTGTTTTCTTAATATCTAAATTTAAATCACCAGCAATACAATATAAATTTTGAATATAGATTTGTATACCATATCATTGGCTTAGAGTACACCTGCAACAGCCTATTAAGAAAATTATCTGGAGAGATTAAAAAAAGGCTAAAAACCTATGACTGGCTGAAGACTGATTTGTATTCTTTAATATATAACATATGTAATCAATAAATCTATTGAAATCCATCAATTTTGCACTTTTTTTTAGACTTGCAAATGGTTTAAAAAATTATATGACTAAAAATAATAACTTAGCAGAATAACACTCCAAAGCCGACGGTATGATAATGTAAAATTATCTCTATATCGGCTCACGCCCAGTAGATATCAACCACCACCGCAGTGCATTAGCCAATTCATGGCCTGTGCTAGCTTTACGGTAAATATGTAAAAAATCGATTTAAATGTAGTTAACATGGTGTAGAGTATTCTATACTAATAATATAATAATAGTAATCTTTAATTAAAGTTATCGTTGTAAAATAAAACGCCATTTGTTAAGAGCGATGGACGTACACCTATCAAAGAGACACCACTGCAAACGCGTCATTCGCGAAATCGAGTTGTAGATATTGTATTAATTTTGTAGTGGTAACTCTTCACGTTATTGGTATCTATTCGTAACGTAATACAGTATGGATAAACAGCGTGAAATGAAAAAAAAAAACATCCTGTCTAGACTTTTGATGTGTCTGCATAATTTTATTTAGTTATGGGTTTGAAATATTTTTCCCTATATGCTGCTCCCGTAAAAGAAGGGTAGACGCATCGAGTATAATGTAAGGAGTTCTCCAATAAAAATAAAATAAACGAAACATTAATTTATTTACTGAACATAAAATTACAACTCACATAACACTATTTTACACTTATTAATACAATAAGTTATAACGAGTCATCACCTAACGTTACCTCGTTTCACAACATAGAATGTAATTTAATTTAACATAGAAATTATTCCGCATTGCGGATTCGAATGTGAAAATGAAGAAAATTTTAATAATTATTTTAAAGTTAATACTTTAGTTGTCTTTCTTCATTCTAGTACTAGTCATACGATAAATTATGGAATCCCTGCCGGGGTCCATATCCATGATGGCGTATACAATGGACACCAGAGTGAAAGTAAACACTATTCCAAACCACAAGATGATGTTGAAAATGGCGGCGTAATCTGCAGTGTAGTTATCCTCGTCCTGGAATAAAATAGTTTTTTTATGTTAGTAAAATGTATTGAATAAATTATAACTAAAATGCAAAAAATAATTTAAAATACTAAATGCTATATAATTATCCATTTACTAAGCTGTATTACCTTCATTTTCTTGTAATAATATATTTTCAAAAACCATATCTATACATAGGTTTGAATTATATTCAAAAGTATAGTTTAATTCAATGCCATAAAATATTTATAGCAATTTTGTCGAACAACATTCTTTAAAATGCTTTAATTCTTATATATATTATCTTCCATGTACTGACTGTTCCATGCACCAATCCATTATGATTTGAATTTTAATAGAAGTATAGATTATGTCAAAATTACAAGTACATGAATCTATTCAAAAGTAAAAAATACTTGGTTTTAATGATTCAATAAAAACTACTAGTACAAATTACTACTTGTACAACTAACTTAGATTCATACTAAATATGTTTATTATATAATATACGCACTTTATCACTTGTTTTGTTCATTGATCTTGGTGCATCCTATGGCAAAGAAAAACTAATTACTTCTGTTTAACTCATATTTTTAAAATAACAATTTATTAGCAGCAGATTTTTTTTGATGCATTTTCTGCGTTCATTTTTTTCTGTCTAAAATGAATTTAAATGTTACAATCATTCTCCTGATTGGGAGAATCTAGATATGAGATTTCAATCCACAGCAATTGAAGGTGAAACAGTGGCCACTCAATTAATTTTAAATTTATACACCATTTTTTCCACATAAATTTGGGTATTTTGTGTTGAGTGAAGAAACAAAAATTGCTATCTCCACTAGCTACTTTGTCTCATCAAAGCAGCAAAAGGACAATAAATATTTCCCCAAAATAGGATCAAACCCCGTTCCCCACAGAACGGAGTGTCTTAACACGAAGTTCCCTCTGCCTACCCTGCCGTGTGCGGGATACAGCGTGAAGCTGAAAGAAGAAAGGATCAAACCCACAACCAGTGCTTACAGTCAGATACTGTTTCACTACACCTCTACGGTGTAATAAAAAGTTTAAATGCATAAATGTAAGTAACTTTCTTCTTTTAATACAACACCAACAACCAAAGGTTGCCTGGAAGACATTGCTTTAATCGATAAGGCCGCCTTATTGTATGTGTTGTTTCTGTTAATTTTGTATATAAATTATGTAAGTTTCTTTTGCAACAAAGTATATTGTATTGGAACCTGATGTTCTGCTCTGAACTCGGGCGCAGCTCGAACGGCACGTCTGGTGTGAGCCACGTCTGTGGTCACCGCAGTAACAAGCACTGAACCATCATAGGCCTTAACCAACGCATTGCTTAGGTCTTCTAGAGCATTACCTGAGAACAAATATAAGGTGTCATTAATGTAATAATAAAAAAATGGTTAAAATCAGCCCACAAATTATGAAGAAATCAATGGTCAAAACAATAAAGAACCAAGCAAAAATCTTGACAACAATTGTCATTTCAAAACTTTGATGTGGATGTAACCTTGTATTTTTTAGCATAGTCAACCATATAAGTGATCTATTATATAAAAGTAAGAAGTATGTATTTTATATTACAAAAAAGTGCTACTTCTCCAATAATAGGTACTTCCTACAAGCAAGTCTTTATATTGACATCACATTTTTATTCATGTACCAATTGAAATAAAACAATATGAAAATTGCATTTAATTCAGTTAAGTCATTTCTGAGATTACAGAAAAAGATAAAATTTTAAAAATAATTGGCTATACAATAATGTGATGTAGAGATAAGGTGAAGTGAGGTAATTTTGGGTTCTATTACATTAACAAACGCCCCAAATAATCATTTACCTTATATTTTTTTCTACATACAGACACCAATCTATTACAATTTTATTATAAGTATAGAGAAGTTGTGGCAAAGTGGCACAAGGGTGTGACTGTAACGTGACAATTGTGGGTTTGATTCCCACTCGAGGAAGTGAAATATTTATTTATGTTTATATTTCCATTTTCTTCGTCTGCATCTCAGGCGTCGAGTTCTGCCACTCAACATGCAATACCTTCAGAATTCGCCAGAAAGTGGGAAACAGTGTCTTAACGCCGAGATTCCCTCTGCCTACCCTGCTGTGTGCGGGATACAGCATGAAGCTGAAAAAAAAAGCTAGTACAAAATTTACTTACCCAATAACTTTTTGGCTTCCTTAGTTTGCAGAGAATTTGGTCCATGGTAGTCTGAAAGTGCATGTAGAGAACGGAATCTAATATTGTAGAAATCAACAATGTTATCAGCAGATACTGCACCAGATCTGATCTGTGATCAAACAATTATTCTTCATTAAAAAATGAGATAATAAATTCTTGAATTGAATAAATAAGTTTAGCAATTAAAATATCAAATCAGCTTCATGCTGTATTGCACACAGCAGGGTAGGCAGAGAAAATTTAAGGTACTTTGTTCCCCACTTTCTTTCGAATTCTGGAGGCATTTTATTTTGTAGTGGTACACAATACTGCACTTTAGCCTTGACACCAGAGCATAGAAATGGAAATATTAATTTAAATAAATATTTCACTCTTTATTTAATAGATTTAGTATAGATTTTACCTTGTCAGTTAAAGCTTTCAATACTTCCAATTCATAAATAAATTGGTAATCTTCTTCAACAGTGTCATATTTCAAGTGTTGTAATGTTTGCTTAGACACTTTTGGTGGTACAATCTCTCCAAACACATTTGAAGCTGATATGAGCTAAAATAGAAATATTATTATTAAATGAAATAAAACATTATAAGACCAGTTTCAATTACTTAAGATTGTATATCTCACATCATCTGGTTCGGATAACCTTATATTAACAAGCTTGTTCCCACCACTTGTGTACCTCTGGCGAATTCTGTGTCTAACTGCATCATAGGTGTCTGGTTCATATTCATCAACAATCAATGGAAAGTTTTTACTTTTGAGTCCAGCCTGAAAAGAAAATATATTGTAGGTACATACTTTTATTTTATATCGATTAACACAAAGCAATGTAACTTACATTATCTCCTAGAGAAGATACACCATCAATGTACACCTCTACAACTGCTTCGGGAGTATTAAACGGATCCACGATGGATAAGCCATTCCAATCAGAACTCTGTAAATGAAAACGACACAAGGTAATGTCGCCGCAGATAAAATAATTGTCTGAAATAAAGCCTAGACCTAAAGTTGTCTTGTTAATTCATAATATACCTCTTCAGCGGACAGTCCAAGAGATGCAGAGAATATTTCTTTCAGAAGACTTTCCAATGTTTTGCTAGATCCAGTAAATTTCAAGGATGGCGGACTGTGCAAGATGCTAAATTCGCCAGCCGCATGAGAACCTAAATAGGAGATAAACGTTTTAGAATGTTTATTTCTATATTACAATAAGAAATATGTCTTAATTACTTACCAAAAATGGATATTAAGAGGGTACACCAGAAAAGAGCCATTGTTACACCCATTTTGTACGGAAACTAGTAGCTGACTGTCATATGATTAAAGTATTGCCTGACGAAAATAATTTATTGAACGACAATGACAAAAAAATATAGTCTATACTTTGTATGTACGGTTTCATGAATTATTAATAATATGATATCCACTGTATTTAAAACACAAGACATAAATTATACAATGAACTTACCCACATATGCTCACTATAATTAAAATATTGTTGGTTACGAGTATATAAGCATAAATCATTTTTTTTACCGTATTAACTAGTCTGTTCAAGTACAAAATGTCAACTGTCAATGTCAATGTGAAAAAACTTAAAATTGCGCCTTTTCGTTTGCCTCGTTAATTTAATTTTAAATTCATATTTTACACTAAACGCTCTAAAAGCCCTTTATTAAAGAATTAAGACTTTTATAGTAAATAATAAAAGTATGGAATTAGAAGATACTTTAAGAAATAATTTAAATACTGCAAAGGAAATAGTATTAGATGAAGAGAAAATTGTGACATATATATCTCTGAGCAAAGATCTATGCATACATATAAACACGAGCAAATTGTTATTACAACACTTAATTGACAAAATACATAAAGAAAATCCTAAAATATTGCTTAATGTGACCTATCTAATATCAGGTATTGTTGATGATAGGAAAATATGGACTACTGTTTGTACTGCAGACGATTTGGAAAAGTTAAGATTGAAATTTACAAGCATATTCTATGAACATATTTACAGTGTTAGTAAAGGAAATTCTACTGTTGATCAGAATACGTATTTGTTGTTAAATACATTTAATGATTTTAATTTGTGTGCAGGATTAATTAAAAGTAAGGAATGTGATAAGCGAACATCTAATGAAATTGTTAACTTAAAGACAAATAGCCAAGAAATTTTAACTCTTTCTGATGGCAAAAAACCATTAATTCCACCAAAAAAAGTTAAACAGGAATCTAAGCAAACATCGAATTTAAAAACTGAAATTAAAGAACTAGAAAGTAAACCATCAACACACGAAAATAAAGAAAGTGAGGTTAACATTAAAACTGAATTATCATATCAGAAAAAGTCAAATGGTCAAAAAACTCAAAAAGGAATAAGTGGCTTTTTTAATAAAACAAATAGTTCAGTTAAAAAAGCACCCAAAGAAATTAAAAAGGAACCCATAACTAAATCTGAAGGAAATGTTAATTTGCCAGACCAAAAAATGGATGTTGATGAAGGAGATTCTTCTAAAGCTAACTTAAATGCATCTATTATAGATGAATCTGAATCTAAGTCAAATTTATCCATCAATGGTAAATCTAATAAGAAGAATAAAATTTTACAAGAAATAAAGAAAACTTCTAAGGTAGATAAGGCAAGGAAAAGGGTGTTACATGTTTCTGACAGTGAAAGTGACACAGAAAATGATCCATTTGTGCATAATCAGGAAATAAATAATGAATCAGATGATGAAATACCACCAACACCTTCAAGTAATACTTTAAAAATAACATCAGGGATAGTGAACCCTAAAAAGAGAAGAAAAGTCATTGACAAAACCTATACTGATGAAGATGGATATATATTAACTAAAAAAGAAGAGGTATATGAAAGTTGTTCTGAAAATGAGCAAGAAGTAGAAGTAGCTGAGGTTATAAAACCTTTAAAATTAGAAAAAAAAGAAAAATCACCAATTAAAAAGAAAAATAGCCCAAAATCATCAAAGAAAAAAATATCTCCACCCCAAAAAGGGAAACAATCAACACTTACAAGCTTTTTTAAAAAAGTTTAGTTTTTATTTGGTTATTTTTTATTTTTTTATTAATCATGGGTTTTATTTATATTCAGCGGAAAACATAAAAAAACTATTTATTTAAAATTATAGCTTGATAATTTTAACTATAATTAAACCTAAAACTTTCAGCTTTGCTAATATGACGTATTATGACGTCTGGGGGTCCCCATCTGTCTATTATAATTTTAGGAATATTTTTGTCTCAATAAAATAAATATCTAAAATATATTTGTATTTATCATCAAGAAATATATTGTTATCTTGACTTAATATTATAATTAAAATAATAAATAATAGACATCAACTCTTAATTTTTAAAAAAAAAATTAAATTCATGAAGCTTTTTTAATTAAGGAATCCAATCTTATTCAAATTAACTCATTAAACAAAACATAAGCATGGAAGGCATATATTATTTGTGTAATAATTAAATAATTATTTAATTGGGGGTTAGGTGGGGGAATAAACCATCATCATCAATTTATATTCAATATTTTTTTTTTTTTTTGCTATGCACAAACATGTCTTGTTTCAATATCTAACTTGAATCTGGAAAGTTAGTTACAATACGATTTTTGTTATCTATCACAAAAATTAATATCATACCATTGTTGGTTTACTTCAGTATTTAAGTATGGTGTTTCAAATATAACAGTGGAGCACTTATTATTTTGACGATGTTATGAAATAACATTAGATATCTAGATATTCCAGGTAGACCTAGACCTCGTCAATGAAGAAGCTAAGTCACTGTTCACCACTTCCTGTCGAATGTTTGAGGCATTGCCTCGATATCAGAGCAATGAAATGAAAATATGAATAAATTTATTACACCTAGTAGGGTTCGAACCCACAACCGTCGGTTACAGTCGGTCACTTTATTCCACTCCATCATGGTGGTCTCATGATGTAAAAAAAAAATAGAAAAATCATAATATATATAACATACGTTCAAATAAATTTTCAGAGGACTGAAATTATGGTTAATGATATATAAACATACAGCTAAATTTATCATAATAGTTGGTATATACAAAAGACAACAAACAGGAAGGGAGCTTTAAGGGTAAATAAAATCCATATTTAAAACATCTATTTATTATTCTATAGTCTATACTAAACTATCTCTTAGTTCCAATGGCTACCATCCAATCTGGGTGTACTTGGACATCAACTAAGTATGAGCATTTTGTGTTGTATGTTGAACTAGAAATATCGTGGTTTGACATTTGTCTGAAAATAAAAACAAATACACAGATATTACATTTTGAATTAGTCTTCATACATTTCTGTCGTGGTTTCGATTCCCACTGGGGAGGGATTATTTTCATTCTACTCGCTCTGGTAACTATATAATGCGCGTCGTTGAGTTCCGGCATTTAGATCAATTCAGCAATGTTTGAAAAAATGGACATACAACGTAGGCCAAATGTCTTAACAATAGGTTCCCTCTGCCTATCCCTCTACATGGGAAAAACAGCGTGAACATAAAACAATTAAGAATCTTACTTTTTTATATAGCTATCCCAAGCAACTTTGACTATGCCGTCCATGCCTGCAGAACACAGAATAGAGTTGTCAGTAGGGTCGTTGGGGTCTGGGATTCTGTTGGACAGACTGGGCTTGCCCACGGCCGACCAGTCCAGTGACGTCACTTTGCCGTGGTGACCTCTGTATTCATGCACACAGGTGCAAGCTGCTAAGTCCCATATTTTGATTTTTTTATCGTCACCTGTAAATATTAAACATAAAAAATTGTTTTCATTATTTAAATATTTGTAGGACAATTTCATTTAAGAAACAATCCTCTTTCATCATCTAAATATACGTGTTACTACGGAACAAACATACCATAAATGCGTAGATCAATAAACACTTCACCCTTAATTGATCACACAATCAGGTGAAATAAGAACATTTACAGGCTAAAATGTTTAAAAATTGTGTATCATAACGATACTTAAGTCGGCAATCGGCTAACTGCAAGATAATAAAACTTTACAAGAAGACAGACACCGAAAATGTGACTTGTCGACACGTAGACCAATTATTGAAAAAGATAATTACGTTGGCAGGTTCTATATTTAACTAAAGGTATATTAAAGACTATTTGTAGCTCCGTCCTCCACCTCCCGCCGTTCCAGGCATGGCGTGTTGGGTGGCGGTTTCTAACGCCACATACGTCGCCACTTGACACACCAGCGGGGACGCACTGGTGCGCGTCGCCTTTGGGGGGACGCCTTATCAGTGTGCACGTGGCGGATAAAACGTTGCAGCCCTTGTAAGGGCTGGCACGGGTTGCTGCGAGCAAGCCTTCCATCGTGAACCCCAGAAAAACAGAACGTGCTCAGCTGGTTTGGACACGTCGAACAAATGAGTGATGAAAGAATGGTAAAAAAGATTTATGATGGAAAATCCCGCCCAACATTCTCCACCTTAAAGGCCGGCAACGCACCTGTAGCTCCTGTGGTGTTGCATGGGGTCGTGGGCGGCGGTGATCACTTACCATCAGGTGACCTGAACTCTCGTTCGCCTTGTCCTCTCCCATAAAAAAAAGTGAGTGATAAGAGAGATAAGGGGAGACCTCGGTTGATCTTCGAAAACAGAGTATCTAAGATACAGGAGAAAGGACACGTAAAAAGCATGAGGACCATCCGGACGGCATGCATGAAGAGGTTGATGACAGTGGACAAGGCGAAAGAGCGAAAGGCGAATGTAGGGACCGCAGCGTTTAGCTAGGGATAAGGCGTGAAGCAAAGTTAAGTTATATTAAAGACAAAAAACCATAGCGTTTTTGGCGTATATTGTATGGATTACGTATAGTAGTAGTTGTAGTAAGCGATTGAAGGTGTCGGACAAGTACCGGCGCTGGCGAGGTGCGAACCCTCGGGGCTGAAGGCGAGCGCGCGGGGCGGCGCGCGGTGCCCGCACAGCACGCGCACGAGGCGCGCGTCGCAAACGCTCCACAAGCGCACGCTGCGGTCGGCGCCGCCCGTCGCTACGTACGCTTCGTTCGGATGGAACCGCACACACTGCGTATACACACACACATTACCGCGGGGTAACAGATTTTTTTCTTTGATTTATTAAAAGTACAATAAAAATTTATGAATCACTGATCTGTGATTGCAGCACTAAGTATCACTGAACAAGAATCGAAAATTTTTATTAAATGGATAAGCAATAAGTATTAAGAAAAAAAAACATCTTGGACACAACACAGTTCTTGATGACTTTTTCTTGAGCGAGTGTAAGTGACACTACAAAGAGAATTTATAAGTTATTTTTGATAAAATTATTAAAAGCTAATAGTTTTTTTTATTAACGTACTTAATTAAATAATGATTATACACTGTTAAATTTAATACCGATCATTATATATACCTTATTGTAAAGTGCGTATTACACTATATTATTAACATTAAAAATATTAAACAACACTTACAGTAACATCAGACAAGTGTCCTACAAATATCCTAATGGGGAATGTCCTTTCCAAAGACCACAATTTGGCGGTGCGGTCGTGTGATCCAGTTATTATGAATAAGCCATTCTTTGATACATCCATACACCAAATAGGATAGTTGTGTCCTCTGAAAAATCATAGTTAATATAGAAATTAAATTCTTATCGTCTTGGCACAGTGTCTAATCCGATACCCTTGAGTGAAGTTATAAATGCGACGGTTCTAGGTACGATTCCTACTTTGGGAAATTGCCTTCTTTTCTCGGTCTGCATTAGTACCTCTTGAAAACCATTCAAGAGGCGTTGGTTCACATTTTTACGTTTCTAATATAAAAGAATATTTTTGGTACCTAAGTGTGGAATATAACTTAAAAAATTAGGAAAGAAAAATTATTTTAAGAAAATATAAAAAGTATTTTTATCCTAGGTGAGCAATAACACTTTAAAATGTTAACTTTTAAGACAGACATTACTATTTTAACGTATTATATATGAATACATTACCTGTATATAGAAGCACATGAATAATCGGAGAGTCTCCACGCTCTCATAGTACAGTCATGTGAAGCAGAAAGCACTATTTCTTCTCGCGACAGTATATTTACAGCTTGAATAGGTCCAGAATGCCCTCTTAGTGGTACCCCAGTTCCTATTTGCCTAAAAAGTTTTTTTAGTTGAGTTTTTTTTTGTTTTATCTCATATATAGCACCAGGTTCCTTATGCCTACCCTGGCATAGGTAACCTGGTGTTAAGACACTCTGTTATGTATTCACTGCTCAATTTTCAAAATATAGCAAGTTGAGTGGCTCATTTAATAATTCATATATCAAGTTAATTCCCTCAGATGAGATCAAACCCACCAGCGTTTCATTTTGGATGAATATTCACATGCTTTGTTACTTTGGCTTTTAATAATACATTATGTATTTCATTCATTTCATTATGTATTTCAATAATACATTTCATTTCCTCGGTATGGCAGCAAGATAAAATGCAATGTCTAACAAATTGGGCAGTGTGTGGGGAACAAAGTGCATATATGCATACATATAGGCAAAATTAAATATTAAAGCAAAGAACTTAGAAAAAATAATACATACAAGGTGTCATCTAAAATTGTTTCTGGCTCAGGTGGTATACCACAAGCAAGTTCAACTTCTGATATATTTTTATTTATGTTTCTCTTGACATTATTTTGTCCGAGATCCCAAAGTCTTATTTCTGAATTATCAAATCCTCCACATAAAACATTACAGAATTGATCTGTTTTGGCACACACTAGGCTGAAAATAAAAATATTGTTTATTAAATTATTAATTATCAAATATTTGGTAAATATTTGCTGTGATTTTGATCTCAGGGGAAACAATTTTTAAATACAGTCAGTTCCGCTCATAGCAGGGTAGGCAGAGAGAGCTCAGTGTCAAGACACTCCATTCCTCACTTACTTACTATGAGTCTGGTGCTGCTATTTTATACAACTTTAATGGCGCCATCGAGTCTCGCACTCCTTTAATCGCGTCTTGTAGTTCTCTTACTTCTTTATCAACAGAATGATATTCAGCATGACCATTACATTTGGAAAATATATCTGTGAATTATTTATATATATTAATATTAACTGTATGTAGGCAATATTAAACAAACTGCAAAAAAATATTTTTTGTTGTTATAAATATTTATAAAGGTGTCATGGCGGAGCACTGACCGCAAATACGATAGTTGTAGATTCGATTTATACTTTGGGGATCCCATTAATTCTATCTTATAATAATAAGTTGAAAAAAAACATGAAAAATATCATAAAACTGTAAAATAAATATGTTAAAAAATACCAAGTAACATTACCATTTTTATCATTTACTATGTCATCACAATTTAATATATCCAAAACATTTGAATTAACTTCTTGATCTGTCTGGTCTTCATCATCCTCCTGAAATAAAGTTTTATTTGTAAATTAAATGAAAATTTAAATTAAATCAGCTACACACTGTCTCCCGCACACAGCAGAGTAGGCAGAGAGAACCTAATATTGAGACACTCCATTCCATTCCCCACTTTCTGCCGAATTTTTAAGGCATTGCATATTGAGTGGCGGAACACAAACAATAGCATTCTTTTAATGATTCTACTAAAATCTTACAGGGATTCCTACTACAAAAATAAGTAATAAAAAGTGTATAAGAATTTGGACACAGCAAATAAATAAATTTGTTAAAGTATTACTTACCGCAGTTTGCTTGTTATCAATGTTAATATCGATGTGGAACCAAGTTTGCAGAACTTGTATCAAAAGAACATGTCCATGTTTAGCTAAATATGCTTTAAGCATATTAAGGGCATCTTGGGATAAGAAAATATCATATTTGCAAGACCTGTAGGTAAAAAAGTTTAATTACATTTTATTAAGTTTATCATGTAAATATTCTTTATTAGTCTTCACGGAGTATTGAGGCTAGGTCACCTATAACAATCTTTTTCTTAGATGGAGGAGGAGAACAATCATGATATTATGTGCCCTTAGCCTACCAAATATTTGCAGGATACAATGTGAAGCTAAATGGAAATACTTATATATATCTACTTATATGTTTTTTTATAAACCTATGCTTACCTAAAAGCTGCAATGGATGGACGAGCTTCTACTTCTTGCAATGTATATATAGTTCCTATATCATCTAGCAGCTGATTCATGTAATCTTTTTCCGGAGTCTCATTGTCTATTGTTCCGTTTTGAAGAGAATTAAAGAGTTGTTCAAGACTATTGGGACGATAGAGAGCTGATGGTAAATTACCATCAATAGGCTGATGATATGATAAATCTTTTTGGGGTAAAGTTGCAGAATGCCTTTTAAGGAACATCTGTGCGGCACTCCTATGTCCACCCCTCAGCATTTCAAGATACATATGACACAATAACGGAGTAAGTAATCCAAGTAGCTCATTTTTAACTCCTTCGTTTTTAATATCTTTGATAAAGCTAATGAGTCTGAAAATATAAATAATGATAGGTAAATATATGTAAGTACTAATAATTAAAATTTAAAATAGGATGTACAATAAAAAAAAAAAACTACCTGGAGTATTGCACATCATACTGTCCAGGATCATTGTTAATACACGAAAACAAAATAGAATTCGCGCGACTCGCTTCACACTGCACTATAGTTGCCACAGCCATTTCTTCAGCACTACGACTTGTTGAATTATTATTAAAGAAATCAATGTCCTATAAAAAAAATACAATTTAGTCCAAATATTATCATGGGAAGCTATGTTATTTACAATCAATAGTGAACTCACAGGATAATTTCGCCGTTCTAAGTAGGAAGTAACAGCAGCTTTAACGGCATCGTTTCGAGTCCTTTTCATTGAAAAAAATTAAAATACCTTAAAAAAAATTACACACAATATTAAAATATATTTACAACTTCAATTTTTTAGAAAGCGTGTAGTCAGTTATCAAAATAAAACTTAAATGTCATGTCTTCATCTGACGTCTTGTCATTATGACATCTATCGATTTTAGAATGCATTTTAATGCATGTTGATAAATGTAGGATATTAAAACCAAAAAACCATTTGATTTTTTATTTATTGCTTTATTATATTGTTTTATTACGCATAAAAATAAATAAAGTAGATGGTTTTTTGAACCATGAGTGAACCACATAATTCTTCATGAGAAAAATTCCAGATTTCATTTAGAGAAGAGATTTCATTCACAGCGTGCCAGTTCAGCACAAATCACTTCGCCAATGTCACTATATATATTATTATATATAATATTATATTATAAATAGACTAAGATTTGTGTTTTATTACTTTTTGTACATGACCCGAAAATATTTTTGGCAAATAAACACACTATCATAGCACAGATTAATGTGGAAACTAACAATATTTCTAGGAATGACTATGTGATGAAACCGACCTCTCAATGATAATCAAATATAATTGAGAAGGTCTCTTAAGTTTAGTTGCATGGAAGCTGGCAGCGATATGGGTGTATTTTCTGTCGGTTTCGTTGTAACAGTTATTATATTTGCATCTGTTCAGGCAAAATCTCCTAATTTAAATGATGTTTTATTTAATGGCGATTACGATATTATCGACTTAACTTACCCATTTGATAATAACACTGTATATTGGAAAGACGGAAGGCATTTTGAATTTACAAAAATCAACGCAAATTTTGGAAAAGACGGGACTTGGTGAGTTTTACAATTATAAGTAACGTTTCTTTTATCTATATTAAGTACCCACGACGTATTTTTATTTACTTAAGTTTACTAACGATTTTTGGCTCATTGTATAATATTATCGTTTTTTAATTAATTCGTAGATTTTAATGAGCACTTTATTTAAAATTGTATAGGTATGCAGCAAACGAATTTGCTGCAGCTGAACATGGTGGCACCCACATAGATGCTCCTTATCATTCTAAATTTAATGGTAAACACGTTGGTGAAATAGCATTGGATAAGCTCATCGTTCCGCGTATGTACCACACATAATATTTATTTGATTTACTTAAATCAGCTTCACGCTGTATCCCGCACACAGCAGGATAGGCAGAGGGAACCTTGTGTTAAGACACCCCGTTCCCCACTTTCTGCCGAATTCTGGAGGCATTGCGTGTTGAATAGCAGAACTCAACGCCACGCTTTGCCTCGACACCAGAGCGAAGAACTGGAAATATAAATAATTATTCGAGAGGAGATCGAACCCACAACCAGTGAGTTCATTAATTCGTTATTCGTTAATATTATTGAAAGCATTTCAAACTCAGTATTTTTTCTCATCTAGTCTTTGATCGTTTTTTGTTGCCTCTTTTTGTAAGTAACCTTTCAAATCTTTGTTTATAATGATTAAACTATTCAATTATATTATAAAAAATTACTTTAAGTAAAGCTGTTCCTAGTAATTGTTTAAATATATTAAACATATTTCTTATGTCATGCGATGAAAATAACTTTATCTTTTGACCCATTTTGTTTGGGTCAAAAGATAAAGTTATTTTCCTTTTTCACTTATCGATTATTTATAAATAATGAATGAATGCAAGAAAAATTGAATCATTATCAATTAGTATATTTTAATAATATTGATATGTTTATTTTTGTTTTGATTTATCAATTAATGAAAAAAAAACCGTTTGCCTAAGGAACATCTTGATTTTTTTTCTTAATTTTCTTTTCCTCGCTCTGGTAACGAGGAAAACTGCGGACTGCGGTGTTGAGTGCCCCCATTCAACGCAACGCCTAAAAACTTGATTGAAAAGTGGGGATCGTCCCCCTCTGTGTCTTAACATCAAGTCCCTAGGTACTCTCTGCCTATTCTACTATGTATATAAACAATGATGATATGAAATCAAAAATATCGCCATTGCTGCGGAAAAAATTGATTTCATATAAGTATTTTAACGACGCAAGGACGTATTTACAAATCTTTACGTTTTTCATTGTATATGTATTTCAATTTAGTGTTCACTTCCTCGAGTGGGAATCGAACTCACAACCATCGCGTTAAAGTCACATCCTTGTACCACTGCGCCACGACGGACTCTTATAGTCTCTTAAAACTATAATATTAATTAATAATTATTTTGGAAAGACGTTACATAATCCTTTTTTCCATTAAAACTCTTTGACGTTCTTAAATATTTTAATTTAAGGCATTTATTTTAATAATATATTTTTATTTTTTAGTTATTATAGCCGACATTAGTAGTCAAGTGAGTGGTGATCCCAATTTTGTGTTAAATAAGCGTCATTTGGATTTTCTGTTAAACGACAACAATGGAAAACCTTGTGTTATTATTTTTAAATTTGGATGGAGTAAATTTGCAAAGGACAGAATTAGGTACATGGGATTGGATAAAGACAACAATATGAATTTTCCAGGTCATTATAATTTCTATTGTTATGTGTTCGTTTTATTTACATAGGAGTGTAAGTTGAAGTTTGCCGGTTTTTTCGTTAAAAAAAAACACATAATTTTCAGGGGAATCTCAAAATAATTTTATTTAAAGCATTGACCATTTGATTCTATACATTTCGTCTACCTTTCAGGCAAATTAATGGCGCAAATACTCATTATTTGGAACGAAACTCGGCATATTCATTGATATAAACGACTATGACGCTATTATTTTGACAGTATGAGACTTGGGTGTTTTTGGAGGTTAATGTCAATAGAAAACAATCGTGTATATAACAAATCATAGAAATGGCTACATATTGCTAGCAACACTTACTGTAAAAACCGGCAAACTTCAACTTACACTCCTGCTAGTTCAGCGGAAAGTGGCGAACGGTTGCCTCTACCTACCCTGCGGGATAGTGAAGCTCAAAATAAAGAAAATTGTTGATATTTTTTCAAGTTCTTAAAAGTTTTCCACAATTGTTTATAATTTCTGTTCATTTTAGTCGTCGTCCAGGGATTTACTGGCTATATTTTATTTTTATGTTTGTATTTTAATTCAATGCAATAAGTAATTTGCTCGAATAAGTAATTTTAATTTAGTGCAATAAGTAATTTGCTCACAAATTATAGCTATGTTTCTTTATTGTAATGGTTTTGTAAATTATTATTTCCGGTCCTTATTCCATTATGAGTCGTTTTAAATTTTAACACATTACAGGGTTAAGTGCGGAAATAGCGGAATGGATAGTGTCATCTTACAAAAACGTAGTGGGTGTTGGCGTGGACACACCTTCTGTGGATCCAGGTTCTGCTAATGATTTATTGGTCCACAAAATATTGGCTGAAGCCGGATTGTACAATTTAGAAAATGTTAAATTAGATACACGTGTACCTGGTAAATAAACCTATATTATATATACCTAAATATTATTTCATCTTACGGTTTCTACTACTAATATATATTTGGTTTGTAAAAAGTACCTACTTTTGACAAAAAATGTTTTTTTTTTTAATTTAAATAATTATTTTAATATTTTTCAGAATATGGTTGTACTGCACTCGTGATGCCGATGAAAATAGCAATGGGAAGTGGAGCCCCATTACGATTAATTGCACTTTGTCCTAAAGAAGAAAAATAAAAACTTAGCTATGTATAGACAAAGAAATATATAAACATAATAGAAAATTAAAATACAAGTTCTTTTTCGTACACCTATCTACGTAGGTATACAAGACATGCTGTCTTGACAAGAATTAAAAGGTATATAATACAAGTGTTACTGGCAATCGTACGTTACTGAATCGGGATGCGGGATTCCGCATGCACAAAATATAAATACCATTATATTAGACGAATAAAATTAACGGAAAAAACCTTTTTTAGAACAAGGTTTTATTATTTGTTAATAAAATGAACTAAAAAGTTAATAATAAAATCATAAATTAACTTAAAAAGCTTTAACGATAGTTAATCTTCATCGGCTAAGACGAAATAATTCCATGTCGCATATATTTTTAGCACTAACACTTTTGACGCTAGTCAAGCCCCACATGGTAAATTATGTTAAGAGTGAAATGGCGCAACGAGACTGATTCTAAGAGCAACGGTTCTGGATTCGATTCCCACTTGAGGGTAAATAATTTTATTTCGTCACTCTGGTAACAAGAAATTCAGCCGACACATTGGATTTGATCGGGAAAGATTCACACAAGAAAAATCTAGAAAATAGAGCGGAAAGTGGAGAATAGTTTTTTAACATTAGATTCCCACAGCCTTCTCTGGCCTTATACAGGATAAAGCATAAACGTAAAATAAAGTAAGTTTTGAATTATAATAACATTTAAATAATTTTTTTTCTACATTTAGCATACTGTTGTAATCTTCATAGAGGCTCACCTCATAGTGCTTTATTTTTAAAATAGTGCTGTATAAAAAGTGTTTGATAAAAAAAACAACCACTATTAATAATTGTATACATTAGATAATTAGATTTTTACTGTTTGTATTATAATATATGAAACCAAGCTCTGTGAGAAAATAATAAAAATATGACATTGTTATAGTTTTCAATAGTGATGCCAAAGAAATGGGAAGTGATATTGTTTTAAATATTACAAAATTCATACTGCTTGTGTTTATTAATTATAAACAAAAAAGAAACAAAGTGACTTAACTTAAACAATTTTATAATATTTAAAGTAAACTTTAGAAACAATACCTTTACTACTCTACTTTAGAAACGTTATTATAATAATAATTAATTACTTATGAGAATATTGTCTCGTTTAAGACTTTCGTAAGCTAAATTACCTTGAGCGTCTTTCAGCTCAACACTGACAATTAAATCCGAATCATCAATTACTTGTACATGGAAAGGTCCCTTTTCTATAAATGTATCTTTATAGTGTTCAATGACTATTATTTTATCAACGTCTGGGTTGGCCTTAACGCCGTGTAACGTGACAGTGACGGAAGCGGGAGGCAGTCTTGTAAATTTTTCATTTATCTCCCGCACATGTGCCAAAGATACTACTTCTACGTTCCCATAATCCACGTATTTCACTTTTATACAATTTTTTGCTTGACTGTATTGCAAAATGATGGCTCTGTACCATTTATTGTCCTCCAAGAATTGAGCGAGACACGCTTTATTTTCATATACGCCGTCTAATGGGAACATGTCGTGGCACGCTCCTTGTAATTCGTCGAACATTTTATCATAGGCTTTATTTGTTTCGTCGTCATGTATAACTGCCAAATCTAACTTATCTATTTCGTTTAACACTGTGATATTACACATAAATTTAGTTTGAGTGAATGGAGTGTATGTCATGAAACTGCCGTCGATTGTTTGTAGTGTTTTTTCCTCCGCGTCCATTATTTGGACCCAGTCTTTGACTGCATAATCCGTACAGTCTAAGGACGATTCCGAATTTATTGTTTGATCGGCGTCACTCTCGTCCTCTATTATATAATCGGGTCCGGAGTCGGATTCTAAAGTTTGTTCCAACATTTGAGTCTCCTTCACGCTCGGCGCAAACTTACGTACATATGCTTTAGATCCGTCAGTATAGACGGCCATGTCAAACTCAACTAGATGATCATTGATCCATAGCTTGGCGTATTTAAGCTCAATCGGAATGAGATCACCAATTTGTTCTCCTGCTACTTTGACGAAGCATTGTTTTTCGACAATGGATTTGTGTATATAATCTAGTGTCTGTCGGTTCCAGTGTCCGTTGACCGGCCGTATCCTATGTAGGACGCACTTGTGCGCTTGCACAGGTATTTGGTGCAACACTATACTTTTCCTTAAGTTTTCGAAGGAACAAAACTCTTCGTTACCGTAGTCGACGTAATGTATTAAGCAAGTGGAGGCTTCGTCGTTTACTTCTAAAACCTTTCCTCTATAAAAACGGTTATCCAAGTAGAACATTGCAATGCAAGGTTCCCCGACGGTCCATTTGTAGAATTTCGCCTTTGGATCTGGGTTTTGGAATCGTACGTCGAGCGCTTTCCCGATCAAATCCAATGTGTCTTGTTGGGAAATGTCGTGTAAGTAAATAACAGCGTCATTGTCAATATACCTGAAAAACATATTTATTGAAAAAAATTGAAATCTGAAGGCATTGTGTCTCGATTGGCGGAACTCAACGCTACGCTTTCACTCTACGACACTAGAGCGAAGAAATGAAAATATACATTTAAATAAATAAGTCATTTCCTCGAATGGGGATTGAACTCACAACCCATTGATGTTGAAGTCACACTTTGTGCATATGCGCCATGACTGGCCTATTATTATTTCTTTAATTCAAATGAATTTATAGACCTAAAATATTTTAGCAGCACAGCGTCTGACTATAAGCGCGACAATTGAGCGTTCAGATCCCACTCAGGTGTTTTTTTTGTCACGGTGGTAAAAAGCAAAAGTACGGCGTTGAATTGCACCACTGAATGTCTCATATATTGAGCCAGAGATATCAGAAGCAGTCCGAGTCAGGAAGTGTCTAAACAGTAGATCCCTTCTGCCCATCCTGCTATATACGGGACACAGCGTGAAACTAAAAAAAATAATAACTTACGTAGGCATGCCCGTAAATTCACTATTAGACAGTGATTCGGGCGGCAACCAGTCTTTTATAAATACAGTGTTAGAAATCTGTTTATCATCCAATATCATATTATCTATTTCGTTTAATGTGCAGTTACTTTCCGAATTAGTTATTTTTAATGGTTTCAAAGGTATCGGTTCAATTTGCAACCAATCGCGAACAGAACCAGTAATATTTAAAAATGAAAGCGAATCATTTCCTGTATTTTCCGCATTTTTTTCTTTATCATCCTCCTGTAATTATGAAAAATGAATTATATTTAACTTAATATACGATTCAAACTAAATAGTGCCACAGTAGATTAGTATAACTTGGCTGATCAATAGCTTGTGGCTTTGATTCACACTTAATGAAATGAACAATTTTCATTTTCACGGTCTATTAAAGATTTTTGAAAATATTTCGAGAAAATTTATTAATATGACTAGTTTTGGTCATATATTCATGGTTTATGGTCATATCTTTTGCTATGAATATTATTTTTTCATCAGGGTAAAAATAATATTCATAGCTAAATTTCCTAGATGCCATTTCAAACACTGAATAGAAATTAAATAAAAAAAGTTACATCATATATACAACAGCGTATATTTATAGATTTACGGATAATGGATTTTTATTTATCCGTTGTCGTAAAAAAACCAATTTTTTGTAAAACGTGAAAGATTCTTTACTATTTTTTCTTGTCCGGTATAAAAATATCACTGGAGATTGCCCTTGACATCAGTTTTGGGGGGTGATTTATAAATTTGGACATCATTATAAATTTTAATCATCATTATAAATTTGGACCATAGTTTTCGTTAATATACAGATTGGAAGCATGTAGTGAATGGGAGAATAAAGTGTCATGACACTGAATTCTCTGATACTGTAATATATAAGTAAATAAATTACCAATTGACTTTTATCTGGTATTCCCAATCCTTGATCAATTATCTTTTTGTTTAAACAACGCCATTCCGACTTGTTGGGTTCGAGCGCACCACCCGGTATAGTGTGATATACCCATAGTTCAACCGGCATACTTTTCCCTTTAAATTGACCTAATTTCGTTATAAATATACGCTGGTATGCATCAAGTAGATCTTTTAAATATTCCTTGGTTATAGATGGCCATTCCTCTCCCACTGCCGGTATAATTCCACATAAATGGCACATTATAGCCGCGTCACCCAGAGATGCCAGTTCTTGAGGTATATCTCTCAAAGAATTCAACGCAACAATTTCTATGCAAGCAAAATCTGAATAGAATACTTTAGCATTTTCGTTTTCAATTTCCAATATGACCGCTCGACGCCATGTTTGAGTTTGATTGCAAATCGTACAGCACCTGTCTCCAACTTTCCAATCAGTTCTGCCTTGTGGTTTCTTTTTGGTGTAATAATTTTGTATATTCTCGTATAGCTCATTGAATATCTTTTGTTGATGAACTATTGACAGGTAAATGAGTGACGGTGATTGGTATTTCAATACTTTAACCTCTAAACGTAGTGGCCCTTTGTCTTTAGCCACTAAATGGTCCTTATTGGAATTTCGGACTTTCTTAGGCTGTTTTTTAACAATGGTTTTTGGAATGTCATTTGACCTATCTTTCAGTTTTTTCTCATTTAGAGGAGGAACATTAGTGTGTACTAATTCATCTACTTCAATATTTTTATTGAACATGAACAAACTGCAACATACGTAAATAAGCAGATATATCACAAAAATAAAATAATAATACATAAAATATTGAGTATTTTCTATAGTTACCCAAAAGTAACAGCAAATTTATGTTTAATCATCAAAGTGTTGATGCACACTATGTTTTCTTCATCAGATTTATCATATAAGGTGACACCTACTGAATTGCGATTACGATTATCCTCCACAACAAGCTCCAAGACTTTGCCTTTGAAACTTTCTAACAAAACTACAGAATTAGAACTCCATTTCTTATTAAGAGGCGTCAAGCCGGCTAGGTGGCATTCTTTTGCCTGAAAAAATATTGTAATAAGTACATTAAGAGAACAAAGTAAACTTAAAGTTAAATACTCTTTTTATTATACACCTATTAATATATTTACAGTACATTAGAAATATTAAAATATAAAAGATTGGGTAACACAATAGGGGGGGGCTTTATCGCTAAGTGTGCAGTCTCTTACAGACAACCTTAGGGCAGAGGCAAGAATAAATTAGTTACATTGGCCATGGTTGTACCGAGTATTATATTATATGAATAACAAAAATTTTTTTTAGTATAAAATATCCATGGATACTAAGATATATACTTACATAAGTAAATAAAAAAACAAATAAAAAACAAAAATAAAAAATTATGTTGAAAAAAATAGAATAAAATGAAGAATGTGTTTTAATTTTTTAGTGAATGTAAATAAAGAGCGAAGGTAGAAGTGATTTGCACATAGTCCTGAATCATTCCTCGAGATATGAAAAAGAAGATGGATTGAACAAGATATTAAATACAGGTTGGAAACGTCTTTTTACGGGAGCAGCATATAGGGAAAAATATTACAAACCCATAGCTAAAATAAAAATTTCACAATTTTTATCCATACTGTATCTGCATAATGCTACTGAATAATATACGTGCGACGCAGTTACAATAGATATATTGGTATCAATAGTTACGTTATTGAACGTAAACACTTACTACTCCATAAATACCACTAAAGGTTAAATAACTTTGAACTTTGCCGCTAATTGTTTTATTGTTTTTTTAATGTCAACTTTGTCGAACTTTTATATTCTTTGTTATAAGTAATTTAAAATTATTGATTAATGTTTAATTGTCGTGAAGCCGAACACACCTAATGCATGTAGTGTTTGCTTTCAACCGGCTATACATAAGCGCAAGACCTTCGCATAATACAAATAACTCTTACAATGTAATAGCCACTACCAAATCTTAAATAAATAAATAAATAAATACGACTCGATTTCGGAATGAGGCATGCGCGGTGTTGTCCCTTCGATAGGTTTATGTCTGCGTGCGTCGTTCTTGACAAATGTCGTTTAATTTTGCGTAGATAATTTTATCATTTATTTTGTTTGAAAAAAATATAATACTTAATTTATTTTTGGCAATATTTCTTTTGTTTTAACTGTATTGGGCTTTTATAGAAAAGATAATACTGTGGTTTCATTTAAATCAGCGACGACAAAAACATTCCATATAAGACAAAGAACGTGGGTATCAGGAGCTACTTCAATTTTGTCGAAATTCAGAGAATGAGAGGGTTCAATATGAACCTTAAGCAAACGTTTTGGAGACGCTTAAGAGGATGACAGTTATAAGTAAGGTCATTACGAAGGCGCGCTGGTGTTAGAAAGAGACAGGTATACGTAAGGTTCTCACAAGCGCGCGTTGTACGGTGAACTTCTTCAATATGCGCCGGATTGCCGTCCAGTGCACAAGCACGCACGCCCCGACGTCCGGCAGCCGCAGGCGCACGCGGGAGCGCCCTGGCAGGTCCAGTACAACGGCGCGGGCCCAGCTCACACCCAGTCCACACTTCTCGACATTTGCCACACATGCCATATCTATGAGATAAGGTACCAAGAAATGGACATAAATATTTTTAAAGTAGCAATGTATTTAAAGAGAAAGTAATTTTACATCCTCTTTAAATACATTGCTATTCGCGATATAAATAAAGTCTCCCCAAAGTCAACGCAAGAATAATAACAATATAATACAGTTTGTATTGAAGTAGTGACATAAAGTAAGACATAAAACATAACAACGATAAAATAATGAAAACTTACGTTTTTCTGGCAAGTAAATGCTACCCGTTTTTACACTTAATTTATATTCTTGTTCTAAGTCATCACATATCTTTTCGTAAGCTTCTTGCAGATGTTGCTATTAAGTGAAAAAAAATATAATATTTAATATATGTATGTACAAGGTTTGGATCGAAAGTTATTAATATATAGAAATTAAAATAAAAAGTATATTATATTGTAAAGGCTAATGATTTATTTTGTATCTTTCTTACTACATTCTACATTAATACTATTAATTAATATGATTATAAATGTGAAAGTTTGTGAGGATGGATGTTTGTTCCAGTTTCAGACAGAAATACTGAACAGATTTAGATCAAACTTTACTGGATTGTAGCTTATATATCAGAATAATACAGGCTACAATTTTTGTAAAGAATCTGTATAATTTGGCTATAGCAGCGTGCTAATCAGCGAATCCTTTAAAAATATAAAATAAATAAAAAGGAAATTATAAAAAATAATACCTCTCTCACAAAGAAATTATCAGGACTAGCAATGTGTGTGATGTAGATTTGCTCGGTAGAATTTCTTTTACAATTATGATTGCCGGTGAGTATTCTTGGTGTTTCTGTAACCCCAGCCATCTTCGGATACTAAAAAAAAGTATAAGTTATTACTAACACTATACATACAATGTGGAAACTCGAGTGGTTTGTGTAAAATGTTTTGTGTGTTATAAGTTAATATTTAATGTTCTATATGATTCCATTTCCCAGTGCAGGTTCCGGTTGTCAGAACAGTGTTTTGAACGTGCTTCCGAAAAATGTATCACTAACGAATAATCTCCAGTATTAACTCAAAATAGCACAAAATCACCAAATACAAGTAAGACAATATATATTTCCTACAAGAACTATGTGAGTTCATAGAGGATTAGACGGTAAAAAATAAAATTTAATTTTATTTATCAAACCATATTAAATCGGAAGGTAGATAGAAATTTACAATATTGATATGACGCGTCCTAGACAGGCATAAATTTGATACATAATATTGTGACAAGTAATAGTAATATAAGCAAAATCATAACGTTCGAATACACGTATAATAAAACGTTTTCTATCATGGATAATGACGGTATGGTTAAGACTTTAAAATAATGAAAATGGAGCTAGAAAAACAAACTGTGACTATAATAATACAGAACATAAGTGATGTTTTATTGCTTTATCCATAGAAGAGAAAAAACAGCCAGTTATAGAAGAAAATAAATTATTAAAATCTGAAGTAGTAGAAGATGTATTGAACCAAAATATAAAAAATAGAAAATATCAATAGGATAATAGAATATGATACGAGATTAAGGAAAAATAGAATAAAAGTAACTAACCCTTAATGTCAAGGTAGAAAAAAGTAATAATAAATAAATATGTTTCCTACAGTCTGGAAAAAAAAACAGGAGGGAAATAAAAATACACTCATACTGTTTTTCTTTATCTCATAACATAAAAAACAGAGGTTTTGAAATATAAAAGAAAAATGGCATAAAAGATATGCATAATAAGAAGAAAATATATTTTTTTTAAAAATTGGTTTAGTGTGATGTCAGTTATTTATTATTATTATATATTAATAATAATAATATCTTTATTTAAACACTTATATGATATACAATAGTTGGTTACGGTAATGTCCTCTTAAATGGGTTATAAAATTTTATTAGAAGATTATATAGTCGTAGTGTTCCTTGAGATACACTAGTTATAAGTCTAATATATATATATAAATATATATATAATCTTTATAATATATATATAATATAAAGATTTTGGTGGTTATGTGTTGTGCATGTAGCTTTATCCTAAAAGTGTCTCAACTCAATGCCCTAACAAATTACTCATTCCAAAAAATATAAATTTTATTTTTACCTATTTGTACATACCAATCGAAAGTACCACATTAAAAAAAAGTGTATTTAAAGTTCGCTATTTAAAATATTTCGCGATTTTGGGCAAACGAAACTTTGGCAATTTTGATTTTGAAAATTTTAATTTTTAAATGTAATGTATTTTATATGTAATACTATATAATTCAATTTGTAATACACTGGTGATTACAAATTGAATTATATTAGCATACGTACGGCCGCGGTGCGCGGCAGGCGTGCGCGCGCGTGGAAAGCGAGCGCGTGCGCGACGCTCACGCCTTCCTCAAACGTCGTCATGTCGCACAGCAGGCGAGAGCGCTCTACTGCGCGCACATGTAATACTGCTTGTTTACTGTGAAAACAAATCTTTCGCTTTACACTGTCTCCCGCATAGTAATTAATGTATGGAGAAGATATCTAGTAGTAGTAGTAAGTAAGGCGTTGAGTTCCGCCCCTTAACAATGCAATGCCTCCAGAATACGGCAGAAAGTGAGGAACGGAGTGTCTTAACATAATTTTCCTCTGCCTACCTTAATGTGTGCGGGATACAGCGTGAAGCTGATTTTATAGACAACGAATTTTAATCGGCAGAATCAGAGGAAGAATCGAATCGTCGCGTTGAAATCAGACGATGGCTTCTATATTTATTGAATAATATAATATATTACTTGTCAATAATATTCTTTATGAGTAGAGAATCATCGATGTCCCACGTGCCGTTAATCGGCTCGCAGTTGTAGAGGGCGCAGCAAATGACGAATGGCGGCGGCGACTGCGCTAAGGCCAGCGGGATCAGACGTAACCTGGAAAAAATTACTTTATCATAACCTCATTTGCAGTCTAAGAATATAAAAGTTAGGTTTATATTTTTGTAGGGTAAGACAGTGCGTTTGAACTAAAAATATTAGGAGTAATATAAACTTTGCTTCATTTAATTTCAGGAATAATTAGATGGTTAATATTTTATTTGCTCAGAATGTTAATTTATAATAGAATTAATATTGATAGATTAGTGCTTATGGAAAGAGTTATATAAAAGAGTTAACTCGTGGATTAGAAAACATAATAAATATTATAATGTTAAATATATGATATATATTAAATGTTATATATATTAAATATTATATATATTAAATGTTTACTTACTTATCAATAGAAACGGCTAGACTGGTACCAAAGTCGATACAAAACACGTGAAAGGTCGGCTTGTTTGGATCTGTTCTATCAACGCTCATAACACTACATCTCTGCCAGAAATTGTCGACTTTGTTGAACACTGAATAAATTTTACCTATACAAAAAAATACTTAAATTATTTAATAAAATTATGCATTTTATTTATTCAAAATAGCGACAATATTCTGAAATTTGAAAATTTACATGGATATTGTAATATAGTTTATTTACTAGTTTAAACGGAAAAAACATTTTTTAAAACCAAGGTTTTTTTTTCAATATTCAAAACAATTGTAAGTTAGATTCATAACACTTTAATAGAGACCCAAAAAGAGATAAATATATGTATATTTTTTTAGAACTTAATCAGCATAATCACAGAAAGAGATAACATAATAACATTATAAAAAAAACAGTTTCAAAATAAACTCCGGCACGTGCAACCCGTGATAGCGCACTGATAAGGCATCCCCTTGACCACGCAGGCGACGCGCACCTGTGCGTCCCCACTGGTGTCACAAGAGACGACGAGTGCGGCGTTGGGGACCGTCGCCCAACACGCCATGTCCGGAACGGCGGGAGGTGGCGGCTACAAATAGCTATTTGGAATGTAAGAGGAAGGGTGGGAGAGAGGATGAATGAAAGTAAACTATAAAGGTGCCACGAATGACTGACGTCGAGTGAAGCGGGAAAGAGATAAATATATTACTTTCCCTCAACAGAAAAAGAAGGTAGACAACAGCGTTGCCAGACGTCCCGATTTTGCCAGGACGTCCTAATTTAGCCCAACATTTAAGTGTCTCGAAAGTTTCTGACATGATCCCACTTTTCGTGAATTATTCCATGTACTTATTTTATTTTTTGTAATTAACAATCCCAAAATAAATGTACCACTTTTTTTCTAGACAAAATCTGACAACGTTGGTAGACAAGTACCTTCGTGGGCGTGCTCGAGCGAGAGGCGAGGCATGGTGGAGGCGTGGCGCAGGTCGCGTATGAGCCGCTCCAAGAGCTGCTGGTAGCGCACGCGATGCACGTACAGCTTGTGCGGAGACTCGATGTGCGAAATGTAGACGAGTTCCTGTGCACCTGACAAAAAAACAATCAGTTTTATTTATTTAGATTTATGCTAAATTCCGCAACAAAAACAAGGTAGACAAAGGTAATGTAGTGTAAAACACTCTGATCTTCACTTTCCGCCCAAATTTCGACATTAGGAGATTGGCGGAACTTATCACCGTGCTAGGTTTACCAGAGCAGGGAAATTAAAATAATATTATTATAATCATGTACCCAAATATAGATCAAATACCCAATAAACAATAGGTGCTATTGTCTTTTATAAATGACTGACACCGACAATACCAGGGTGATCCTATTCTAAACCGGGATCACACGGCGTACTGATACTGGAGTGCCCTTTATATACTCTTTAATAAAAAGTATATTATAAACTAAAACATTATATACATCTTATAAAATTTGTTCTCGATTTTTTTGCGAAATAGGATATAATCTTAAATGTATCTCTTCTGTCGGTTACCTAATTTTGTTAAAAAATACTTTGTCTTCTTCCTTAATTTACTATAATATTAATTAAAAATCGCTCAAAAATATCTACTACACTATCACATAAATTTTAAACTATCTTTCTCTAAACCACTACTAACACAATATGCATATTTTATGAATTTAACTAAACATTATAAATTAAAGTGAAAAATAAACAAAATTGTGAATAATTTTATTTATGAGAAAATTTTACCTTCAACCAGCGGCATGGGTATGTCATAATCGGAATAATTTGGATTGCTGGGCTGCAACATTGGTTTGGTTTCATCTATACAAAATACATAAAATAAAATGTATTAAATTAAAAATAAAAATTAAATCAGCTTCACGCTGTATCCCGAACACAGCGGGTAGGCAGAAGGAAACTAAGTGTTAAGATACTCCGTTCCCCACTAACTGCCGAATTTTGGAGGCACTGCATGTTGAGTGTCAAAACTCAAGGCCGCGATTTGCTTCGACACCAGAGCAAAGAAACAGAAATTGATTTAAATTTATTAAATAAAAATTTAATCTCAAGTGAGGTTTGCAAACAAAAACAAACAACAAAAAGTCGTTTGTTAATTGTGCTTTTGTTTCACAAAAGCAAGAAGAAATAAAAGCTAATAAAATTATAGAATGCAAAAATGTACTCGCATGTATAAAGACATGATATTTCCTATCATCACATTACTTTTCTAGAATGCTTATCAAGCATTTGTCTTTGTTAACAACATAAATAATACAATAATAATAGTATTTCGAGTAGCCTGATAATGATATATTGGTTTAAATGCAATCCCAAGAGATGCGGGTTCGAATCCCGCTACTTTAAAACTTTTGCATGTGTTCTAAAATATTTAATCTGTTTTTATTGTGGTACAAGATAAATTTATAAAATTGGAATCCGTCATGACACAATGCTACAAGCGCGCCAGTGTAAACGCGACAGGTTGTGGAGTTCGATTTCCAGTCGAGGAAGTAAAAATTTTATATTTTCATTTCTTCATTCTAGTAACGAGCGAAATCTCTATAGTTCAGCGGAACGGAGTGTCCTAAAATTGATGCCCAGGTACCTCTCTCACATGAAGCTAAAAATATATATTTATTTACATGCTATTTATTCATAATACAATTGGATAACATATAAACTCACATGAAAGATAACTTTTCAATGAGGAATCACTTGTTATAGAGTTGAGTGATGAACAAAAACCACTTTTGTTGCGAAATTTTGGCATTTTTTCCAAAAAATTCAGTGGTTTCACATTTTCTTGCATCCCTTTTGCTTTTGACTTGTTTGTTTGGCATAAATCTGCATGCATATAAAAATAATTAAGTGATATACATATTGGTTTATTTTATAAAATACAGAAATTGTTTGTTACACACATATATATGTATAGTAAACGTGCAGGCAGCGTTTTGACTAGACAAGACGGTCGTGGGTTCAATTGCCACTAGGGAATGGCTGAGTGTCCATACAAAATACATAAAATAAAATGTATTAAATTAAATCAGCTTCACGTTGTATCCCGAACACAGCGGGTAAGCAGAGGGAAATTAGTGTTAAGATACTCCGTTCCCTATTTCCGCCAAATTCTGAAGGCTTTCCGTGTTGAGCGGCGGAACTCAACGCTACACTTTAGCTCGACCTAAGAGCGAAGAAATGAAAATATAAATTAAAATAAATATTTCATTTCCTCGATTGGGGCTCGAACCCACAATTAGTCGCGCTTAGTCACTCACTTGTGTATCTGCCGCGACGTTTGACCTGGGAAAATTGAGCGAAAAGTAACGACAGGAATATCTTAGCACTATGTTCTCTTTAGATATATATTTTGAGCTTCACTATGTGATAATAAAAAGAAAAAAACAGAATTTAACTTGGCTTTTGATAGTTAATTTTTATATGTGATGTGATGTCATATATGAAGGATTATTTAGGTATAATGTTTTAGACATCTTTCATAAAAAATTTTTTTATCATAGTTGAAATAAATATTTCTGAAATAAATGCCCACTCCAGTTTATTTTTTACTCCCATATTCTGATTAAACAAAGTGTAATATGAAAATATTTAAGTGTCCCAAGTGGGAATTGAACCCACAACCATCCCGTTCAAAGTCTTTAGTGTGCCCTCTCAGAACAATTAATACCTTTGGCTATTGCAGGGGGATACATAACAGAAAGTGGTGCTGCTGGTATACTGATATGATTTTCAGTCAATTCATCTGTTGTGTAGAGATTGTATTCAACATTAGTATTGCCTTCTAATTTCATATAATTGCTGATTGAGGAAAATATTTCTTCATTTATTGTAACACTGTAATAAAAAATATATACTAAGAAACTAATACATGTGATTAAAATTTGAATATATAATGCGCTATGCCTCGTTACCAGAGTTTAAGACAGTGAAAATATTAAATATTTCATTCCCCGAGTGGGAATCAAACCCAAAACTTGCGCATACATTCCTATACTAAATAGACTTACTCTAAAGTGTTTTCTGCTTGACCTTGATTAAGATGCCAAGGGATTTTTACGATTTCCTTAGCATCATCCAATATGGCAGATAGATTCATCTAAAATAACATATAATATAATAAATTTTAATATATAATAATTTGTATTTTATTCATTCTGTTTGATATTTTTTAATAATACTTCTTATAATATAAAAAAGTTAGTAAGTAAGTAGTTTTTTGAGCATATATTTTACTATAAAACTTTTGTATAATTTGTATAAGCACAAAAATAAAAATTAATTCCCCTAATAGGCATTGCACCCATATTCACCTATCCAAATTCTAGGTGAATATTTGTACAATAATAGAAAAAGCAGTGCTAACTATTTATTACTTTTTTATTTTAATTTTTTATATACTTTTTTTTATCACAATTTTTTAACGATAATTTACTTTATAACTTCACACATAAAGATGATGGAACCCATTGTTAAGACACTTTAGATAACATTTTTGAGTAGTGGAAATAACTCATCTAAGAGAGAATCATACCTACAATAATTGCATTTACCAGTACACTACGTATTGTAATTAATTATTAAATGACTTCACTCACCTCTTTCAACTTATTTGGGTCTAAGTTATTTATAATATTTAAAGTTTTGATTGTTCTTTTAATATTCTGTGTGATATTTTCTTTGGCTTGCTTCAAGGACTCTAATTCTGAAAACTTTAGTTTCAGTATGTCTTGTGTTATTTGTTCCTTTTGCTTTTGTATGATTGCATTTATTTTGGAATAGTGTTGATCTATTTTATTCATTAAATTAGTGTAATGAGTCATCCTTGCGCTGTTATCTTTGTTTGAAAGTATGTATCCAACATCCTGTTAATATCATTTTTATTACACAATTTTTACATAAATAAATACATATTTAAATATGTAGCTGCATAAAAAAACCAATAATAACAAATAATATTTTATTGTACACTAACATTAAGGCACTCAGTCAACTGAAATTAAATTTCAGGGAACTTTTTTTTTATTGTAAAGGACACGGCAAATGAGCGTCCGGATCACCTGATGAGAAGTGATCACCGCCGCCCACGACCCCATACAACACTGGAGCCACAGATGCGTTGCCGGCCTTTAAGGTGGAGTTGGGCGCCGGAGCCCGGCATTACCTAATACGAAATGCAGTGGCACGAGCCACTACTTCACGCCGGGTTTAAATGACGGGGGTAGTATTAATCCGGTCGAGTCTGCCTATGCGTGTTGCCATTACTGGCGACGTGATTCTACCACACGTACTTTAGTCGCATCTTACGACACCGACAGTACCAGGGTGATCCTGTTCTAGGCCGGGATCACATGGACAAAAATTTATTTATTTTACATATTTTTTCATTAATAATACTTACAAGTGCTGTTTTTGTAAGACGTCTGAATATTTCATCCACTTGTGGCCTGATGTTAGCCAGATCAGCCAAACATTGTTCATTCTAAAAAAAATATTATCTTTTAATATCTAAACTAAGCAAATACTGTCATAACATGCTTAGAATTACAGATAAATTATTCAGTCTGTTGTGTGAGTCAGGGGCATGAAGTGTAATTGTAAAGGCTACAGGTTGTGGGTTTGATTTGCTTTCAAGGAAATCATATATTTTATATTCCCATTACATTTGCTTTAGTGTCGAGGCAAAGCGCGGCGTTGAATTCCGCCACTCAACAAGCAATGCCTCTAGAATTCAGTGGAATATGGGAAATAGTGTCTTCACACTAAATTTCCTCTTCCTACATTACATTACCCACAGTCTATACAGCCCGAAGCTACATTGCCTGTACAGCATGCAGCTAAAAAAAAAACAAAAAATGTAAACTAAATTTACAGACCACTTCTTGAATTGATTTAATGTCATGGTTTTTGCACGACTCTCCGACCATCAAACAGTCCATACAAATACACTTTGAACAGTCTTTGCAATAATATTGTAACAGCTTATCTTGATGAAGTTTACAATTATAATTTTCCATATCTCCTAAAAAATTTACTTTAACTATAATTTTTAAGCATTTATGATATAAGTTGTATATTATAAATATTTAGTTAAAGAATATGTTCACTTAAAGCATTATAACTTTTATATACTTACCTATGTTTTTTAGCACATGATTTTTGAATATAATAAAATTTTTGTGGCTTTTATTGAAACAATTGTTGCACACAATAATACTACATTGTTCACACATTTTTGTTGTATGTCCATGACACTCAATGCATGTTTCTAAAAGAATTGTTAATATATTTAAATTTAACATGTACAAGAAACTATGAATAAATACAATGAAAATGTAAATAATATAAAGGAAATTACATGAAAACAAATTTGCACTACTTTAATATATGAATATTTCAATGTGAAGAAATAGTTATAAAAATTAGTCTCCAATTTTAAACCTTTTATATATTTTAAACCTATGTATATAGGGGTCCTCAACACAATCACCAAAAGTAACAAATAAATAAATACACTAGTTGAGTATTTATTCATAAAATGGAATTTTGGCAGCATTTTATTTAAATAAAATGTTTTTATTTTTTATTTTATGAAGTTTTATAATGGAACATGGAATACTCTATGTTTTAGATTATTAATTACTGCAGGAAAAACTTTGCACTCCTGTATGCAAATATAATACACATGGACATAACTAGTATGAAATTAGGCACCCCTTAACTTTTTACTTAAAGGCTCCTTAAGCAAAAGTGAAATATGTTATTATAAATATTTCATAAACTTTATGTATTATTAAATTAAAATTACTTTTGTATAAGTTTGATATGTATGTAAAATTATTTAAACTTACCGTGGTTAGATTTGGCACTTGTAATAATTTTTTTAATGTCAATAAAGCATTTCTCTTCACTTTTATGTTTCGTTTCATTTTTGGACTGCAAAAAGAATAATTAAAATCATATGGGGGTATTGCCTAAATTATTATATATAGTATTAATATGGAATATAATATTACCTCTAATAGTTCCACAACAAGCTCACCAACCATATATATATTAACAGGAA
>JBAIZZ010000040.1:315480-326982 GCA_037355905.1 Heliconius aoede
ATCCATTTCCCACATTTAGCCAAACTCTCGAGGTATTGCATGTTGAATGGCGGAATTGAACACCGCGTTTTTGGCTTGTTACTAGGGCAAGGAAATTAAAGTATTAAATATTTTATTGTCTGTTGTCTGAGTGTCTCTGTCCAAAGAAAAATCGAAATACAAAACAAAAAATAATTAAATTTTCGAGGAAGCTTAACACCTGTATGCGTATTCAAAAAATAAATACAAGATATTAAAATGAACGAATAATTTGTAAATCTTTAAGAGGCCAATCTTTTTTATTCTTAATGAAGTAACGTCTTCATAGGAATTTTTTGACTTGAATAAAAATATTATATAATTAAGATTTTTTAACTAATCAAAAAGGGTAATGTCATTTGCTATTAAAAGTATAATTGCCAAGATTTATAAATTTAAGAACAAGTTTTTAGTGTCTTTGAACCTCGTTATTAGCCAAAAAATACTTTTTATATTGATACGAATGACAACAAGGTCAAATTGAATATAATTATTACAATAATATTAATGAATTCTCCAAGGAGTGAAACAAAGTGATATGGGAGTGAAATTGGGTGACTTAAATGTGAATTGCCTGGTGTACGCGGATGATGCAGTGCTCGAGCATTCCATCATCAGAATGCGAGTTGCAGGCATTGGTCACCACGCTGAAAGATGAGTGTGAAAATAACCTAAGGTCTAAGCCTGAATGTAAACAAGGCGAAGGTTCTGGTTTTTGAAAGAGATGAAGAAAGGACGGAATGCAAGATCAATGTTAATGGTAAGATATTAGAACAAGCGAATGAAGTAGTATATTTGGGAAGAATGTTCAGCAGAGATGGAAGATACGAGATGGATTTGGAAAGGCGTGTTGCTGTCGGTAACAGGGTTAACGGCGCCTTAGCCGCATTGATGAGATACATATGAAGTCCTATCGCAGCTGTCATCTTCTTCATGTACTCCCTAAGGAAAACTATATGACAAGTGTCAGCTTTCTACACTGTAGTTTCAGCTGTGGTGTAGTTTACGTAGTATTCACTCACTAGTAACATAGAGTTTTGTTTATTTATTTGTAAAAGATTTGCCAGTAGGTGTTATATAGATATTATATTTACACATGTGATACAAAAAGTTATTCAAATATTGTAAAATTCACTTTAGTTATTGAATAAACCACGGCCGGCCGTAATTATACGAAAAATGTCGTGATGTTCTAAATCTATTGTTAGCTCTCGTTTCCGTTATTCCATAAGAATACAAGAGAGTATCTCTAGGCTCTTTTCTGAGAAATGAGCGTAATACAGAATTTATTCTGTATTACAGAACAAAAAGTGAAAAAAGTGAATGTTGTACACAACAAAAAGAAAATTCGTTATATTTTAATATATTTAGAAACAACGCAAAAAGTTTTGAATTTAAAACTTAGAATATATTGATATCACGACTGTTTTACTTAAATAAGTGGAGGTGTCTTACGTAGAGGTCACATTATGAACTTTAGATTTCCTTCATTTTTTTCCGCAAATCCAGTTAAGATGTATACAAAATACATTTATTAAATAATACAAATACATTATTTTGTTTATATTTACATATTTGATTAGCTTCCTGAGTGTCATTTTAATTTATTTGAATATTATTTTTATTATTTATTTTTTATAGGTAAGATATATAAATAGTGTTTTTAATTAGTTGTTAATTAAATGTGATAAAACACAAGTAAATAGGTAAGTGCTACACGTTTAATTCTTATATATTAATATAATAAAGGATTTCAATATATTTATACGAAATTCGAGTTGTTATTCTTAAATCATACTAAATTACAAAACCTTACTCATTATTTATGATATAATGATTAAAGTGTGAGAAAACCATGACATCCGTCTACTCAATACACTACTATTACATCATCGTAGTTGAGGCGTTCTGATCCCATCAATAAAAGTATGAAATAAATGTAAACTCATTGCCATTAGAAAATTAAATGATAACATGAACTCAAAATGTTCAGATTGTAGAATTGTAAAATTACGTTTATTTTTTCCTAGCGTCACGCTGTATCTATCTAGCCCCAGTTTCCGACGAATTCTGCAGACAGTTTGTTGAGTGGTGAAACTCAACGCCGTGGCTTGTCTGGATACCAGAGCGAAGAAAATTGAACTATTAAATACTTATAATTTCCTCGGGTGGGAATAGAACCCACAACCTCTCTCGTTGACAGTTATATTTAGATCCCTTAGATTAGACAAGTACAAAAATTAAGTCCAAGTGTTTTGAAAGCCCTTTTTCATTAAAGGCGATTGATTTTGATGACCCTTAGTATGATGTATGTGATTAATTCGATTCATGTTCATTTGAAAATAAAATACTTTACTATCGTGTCTGTGGAAGTTTAAAATACATGTTTTTTTTTTTAAATTGAATTGGTGGCGATATAACAACATTAGTTATATAAACGTTTTTGTATGTCTATCATCTATGTAGATTTATCTGTGATTCTATAAAAATAATTATATTATTAATACATTTTACTTTATATTCAATCGATAATTAATAAGTGACCTTTAAATAAATGAAACATCCACGTTATTTAAGTAGGTTCTCATGATCTGTGACTCATCTCTCATATATACGTAATACTTAAGTGATTTTTATCATTTTCTCGTGTTCGTGTTGTTGTTTAATAAAACTCAATTCATAATAATATATAATAATTATCTTTTATGTTTATTTGTGTACCTATAAAAAATTATTTTTGTTTACACATTTTTTTCCATTTTCTTATTCATTGTTTTAACAATTCTAAATAGAGAGCTGTCGCACGACGACAATAAGAAATTAAGCCAACAAAACCGTTGAAGTATTTTATAAAAGTTTGCAATTGAATTGTAGATATGAAATTTTATCATACATACATCAGATTAGAAAATGTAAAACGTACTCAATTAATCGCTATGATTAAGAAAATTTTAGATAAGATGATGATGAATATAGAAAGTATAGAGGTATTATTTGGAGAATAAATTAGCTATTAACAGTAGATAGTTATAATATAACCAACGAGCTTCAGTAAATTCGTTACCTCGAGTCACTATTTGTTGGTATCTTTAGTATAACCTTTCATAACATTAACAATATTATTTTAATCATAGATGATGTCCTTCATGACATTTATATTATTTCTCGCAAAAAACTTAGAATTAAATTATTTAGTTTTGAATGCTAAATCACATATAAATTTTAATAAAATTTATACATCTATAGACAGAAGTCTTACCTCACTTCTTACATCACCTTACAGTTATAACAAGTTTCAGAAATAACCTATGTATACTAGTATATTAATGAAGACAAGAATAAAAATTTTTGCAGATCTTTGTTTTCCATAGATAATATTATAGTGATATTTCAATCGAAAAACTATATATATATTTCGATAACGTCATATTTACAAGGCCATTCGTGGCGCAGGGGTATAAAGTGTGACTGTAAAACCAACTGGTTGTGAGTTCGATCCCCACTCCAGGAGATGAAATATTTATTTAAATTTTGATTTCCATTTCTTCGCTCTGGTGTCGAGGTAGAAGCGCGGTGTTGAGTTCCGCTACTCAACATGCAATGCCTCCAGAATTTGGCGTAAAGTGGGGAACTGTCTTAACTCAAACTCAAAAGGAAAAACGGAATCCTTATTAGACCACTCTTGCCGTCTGTCCGCCTGTCAAGACCATTTATCTCAAGATCGCGTGAAGGTATCGAGCTGGAATTAGTATCAAATATCCGGTTCTGCGACCCCTAGAAGCACAGAAAAAGTTAAGCGTCCAAGTCAATACAATAAAAAAATAGAGCATTATGCATAATTTTTGCTGGATTTTGCATGAAAATCGCCGTGTAATCAAAATCTATAAAACACTTTTTAAAAGAATCTTTCACCCATATTTAATCACGGTGAAACAATCTCCCTTAATTTAAAAAATATTTTTTTAAGAATGTTGATAGTTTAGCAAAAGGTATAAAAAGTAACTAAATATGCTGTTTTCATATGTGTCCTAACTATTGGTATTAATAATATACATAGAAAAATACAATTAATGTCGTATTTTGTAAAATATATATTATTATATTAAAAATAGTCATATAAAGTAAGCGAGCAAAGCTGCAGGCGGTCTGCAGTGTTGTATAAAATTTTTAATCTTTAGATTAAGTACAACTTAGTAGTAATAATAATAGTAGTAATAGTAATAAAAATATTGAAGGTTAAACATTTAAATGTAACATGTAGGCCGAAAATAATGGTCATAGTGTTGTGAGTACTTACAGTTACTGCGTATGCATGTACTCGTATGTACGTGCCGTCAGCAGCCTTGCTCTGTCGAGGCTTCCAAGCTCTTAATTGTGCTAACAATTGTCTATTATGAACGTAATCACTGTGCTCTTTTGGGAAACAACAATGAATTTTATTTTGTTATCTATGAGAATGTATTAAATATAAATTAAATTATATTATACCTATAAATATCAGTTTACGTTAAGTGGGTACATGAGGCCACCAATTATCCAACATATCTAATTGTCGATTGATTGCTATTAACTTGTACTCTAAATTAAAATAAAACTCGACAAGCGCGAGTCGGGCTCGCCCACTGAGGTTACCGAATTAGTCGTCTCGAGCTTTTTTGAAATTGAAGCTTAGTTTACCTAGAGACTCTTCCATCAGCCCTTTAATTTTTGTCACTCGAACTAGCAGCTTTAATACCAAATATTTACCCCTTTTATAATTTACTACAAAAGTACTATACCTTTGTATAATAATGTTTTTTCCTGATTTAGTACTACCTGTAGATACTAGCTGCCAAATTTCATAATTCTATATTTTAAATATATATATATATATATTTCATTCTCTACAGCTTCACAATGTATCTAGCACATACCAGGGTAGACAGAGGGAGCCTGAAAGGAGAAGAGGGAGCAAAGAATTGTGTGTTGACTGGCGGAACTCAACACTAGGCTTTGCCTCATTATTAAAGCTAGGAAATGAAAATATTAAATAAATATTTCATTCTCCTGAGTGGGAATCCAATCCACAACGCACGCAGTCGCATACTTCTAATATAAGTTATATACAAATGAAAAATGAAAATAACAAATAGAAATAATAAAAAAATGTTAGAGTTTTAGTAATTTACAAACGCGTTGTTATATTACATAAATAAATCGTATCAATCGCGAAACATGACGTACAAAATGATCGTAATGACTGGATTTCAAAAGTATTTCAAGTTCATTACAACACTTATACTGTTTTTAACTGAGTGATGAAAACACATCATGCCTTCGGTAAGTCGGTACCTGTACAGGAATTTGCGTGCCTACTTAACGCGATTAGGACACAGCTTATAGTAGTTTATTGGCAGCGTGTACAATATGTGTGCGACTTACATGTAGGTCGACTGTATTAAAATTTATTCTATTGTTTATAATATATGTAATCATGTCAATTTCAATATATATTATACTTGAAAATATTTTAAGAAACAATATGCATGACATGGTATATATAAGATAATATAAAAAAAGAACAGAAGGAAACTATTATTTTTTTTATTTAGTATTGTTTAATGTGTTGTCTAGATTTTTATTGTATTTAATGAGTACTTAAATAAATTGTTACTCTACATACTTCTATTTACATATATTTATCTGGTATTCAAGTAAAGTACTAGTTATCTTGTGCACTTTCAGAGCAATACATATTGCATCTATAATGCTCTTTTAAGCAATTCACCCTGACATTCTCAGTAAACTTGAGGTCGACACGAAGGTGTACATGTGTGTCCTATAATAATCACATAATTTCTTCGACTAGTCAGATATATGAAAAGTAAACGTTATATTACATTTGGCTGTTTCCAATTTTTTTTGGTTTATACCTACTTGTAGGTCCTTGATTGTTATATGATAATAAACTATTATACTTATCGTTACATAATAGTCGTAACATATATTTTCCATTATAATTTTGACAAAGTCTATTGACACTTCGTGAGAGTCATAGTAATTTCCCTGGCTCACGTAATGTGCGACAGGAGACAATGCCATTAGCGTGTAATAAATCATGTATCACTATTACAAACTTGTGTGTGGAAGTGCGTTTTAAAGATATTATCGATAATCGACATCATACGTAGAAAAATTATAAAAGCTTGAACGTAGTGGGTTTTTTTATGTTTTCCAAAAAGTATTTTTCTTTCTCAAGTGTAGGACAACACTTTAAAAATGAAAAAAAAAAATCATATGTATTTTTATATTCACCATGTATGCTAAAATTTAAACAGAAAGATTAAAAATATGAAACTTAATTAAAGCAGTAATGACAATAACTTTCATCAATAAGTAACTCAGTTATTATTTTGAAATATTGCTGCTTTTACATTTTATTTATTTGATTGATATTAAAGAGTTTGAATGAAGACTTGTCTGTACTATACATCAAATTCATACGCTTTTATTTTGAAAAGGAAATAAATTTTATATTTTTTGAATTAGTAAAAATTAATATAAGAAATTCATTTAAAAATATAAAAAAAACATCCAACGATGGGACAAGGGTTCAGGCCATCGGTGACTAGGACTCCAAAGAGAGGAACATCCCTGACACTACGCGCCGCTTTAAGTAATACTGCCATCTGCATCCGGTTCTTGATCCTACAACTAAGCGATAACCTCTTGAGATGTCGTTTGGTTGTGCATTCTAATTTGTATGCTATTATTTTATGGCAAGCTATCAGTATTTATAATTCTGTTATGAATGAAGTAGGTAATTCTGATAGTCTGATAACAATATTAATATTTGACAATATTTTCTTTAATATTAGCTTTTTACAAAGACTTGTGTTTCAAGTAAAAATATACATATTTTTTTCTTTTTTTAAATTTACAATTTGAATCACCTTATATCATTAACTAATTTCAACTTTCTATAAGACAAATGCATAATATTTCTGATCTTGCGTTAATAATTTTAACTGTGACTGTGTAGAAGGTCTGCTGTTGCGAATATTATTGTATGTAAGCCGACGTGTTTCGCCATTCAACGTTTAAAACCCAGTTGCAACACTAACTTAACAAGTATTAATAATGATGAAGATATTTTATCTACTAAATCTAATAAAAATTTTAACTAGTAAATAGTAAAAAAAAAACCCATCTATTTACAAATCTATCCAGATATATTTAAAATGTTCAACATATTTATACTAGTTTTTAAATACGCTTGAAATGTGTATAATGTTTACGTTATAGAACTGGTCATTTGAAATCCAGTCAAACTGGCCTTTACCATTGAAGATGCTTCATACCTGCCACTGCTATTATTAGTTTCGGTGTTGGTGTTTTATTTTTGAGATATGTGTAAATATGTTGTCGCAAAAGTTGTTATTTTAATTATGTTAATTCTACTGATACGTTATATTTTGACAACAACTAGAACATTTTCATGATGATAAATGTTGCGGGCTGGAAAAATATGCATTTTTAAAAGTGTAGATAAGTTAACTTTCTATTTAAACATGAAATTATACATCTAGGACAGGGTTGGAAAGATTCAAGATTGTGTACCACATAAATGATTTTGCAATTGTCTATGTGTACCTACGTACGCGACAAGGTCAATAACATTTACTATAGAGACTTCGCAACACTTTTTTTTTCTTATTATTTAAAAGCATTTTGTACGATTTATTGTATATTCGATTAAGTCTATGAATTTTTAGTATCAGAAAAGTTGATGTTTATTAGAAAAAAAACCTTTTTGACAGTAAACGGCGCTTTATCTGACCAGTGCGAAGAAATTAAAATAGTCAAAATATAATTATTCCTCCGGCAAGGTAACGAAAAGTATGTATTTTTTATTATATTAGCAAATATAGATTTTACATTGTCAATGGCACTAAAGTAAAGGGTTACACATCGTAATTTAGTCATTGTCGTTAGTTTGACGCATTATTTTATTTTGTTATTTAAATGTGCCGCGGCTTACGACCTTGTTCATGTCAAGTATCGTTCGAATTACGCTTTTTTGGATCTTTTTTAAGACACAATGCCATGTGTGCCAGACAGTGGTCAAATTTCAATATTTTAATATTTTTTTTATACCTCTTACATGAAATTAAATTTTATCGCCCCTATTTTATATTCGGTTACATCTCGGGCCTTTATAATCTATGTAGACATTCAACGTAATTATCATATAGAAGAGGCTAAGTCAATTTTCGGTCATGCATTTAAAAAAAGGTCCGTTACCTAAAAACAAAAAGTCTTGTCTGTAAGATGCAATTTTGTGTAATTTTTAATCTATCTTCCTTATCTTACGAGATAACTAAGGAGATCCTACTGGTACATCAACATCGTAATGCTTTATGCAATTTCCGAAGACGGGGAGCGTTTCTATAAAATTATATAAGACAAAATATTAGAGCACAAAGAAAAGAACGTTAGGGGGTTATGTAATATTGATACTTGTCGTTTGGATCATTAGTCACATATTACCAAAGGCGAAAAAGATTGCAATCCATATCGTTACGAAAACAATACTTGTCTTGCGGCGAATCGATTTCGTGTAATCGTTTTGACAAAGAAAAATTTACAACTGTTTAAACGAGTTAATAATGAAAACTTAATTATTGCGTAGCTTGATTTTTTCATGTAATTTTATATAAAAAAAATATTAAATAATTCTTTTTGATTAATTTTGTAACTGCCCTCTCACAATAATTGTCATTGTCAAATATAAACAAGTGGCTCCCTGCAATGTCGTTTTGTTACCTGTAAAATGTAACATGCGATTGTCTTGTTTTTCACTGTTAATTACTTAACAAATATGTATGTGTATATATTTAATATTTTTATGAGAAATCATAAAATTATCATTTTTTGAAATTTTTGTATCTATATTAGAAATGTAGAATGATTAAAAAATATCTGTGTTATCTGAGTAGAAAATTTCCCGCGTGAGAGTGCAGTTCATTGGTAGTTAGCGAGGGTTAAAGGCGAAAGACTGGCTGCAGGCTACTTTTACAAGAACAGCGGTGTTTCTAGTACCAGCAACTGATGTAACTCGATTGCATGTCTTTTGAATTAAGATAGTGTTCATATCATAAATATAAATGCCAGAATACATTTTTAACATTAGTAAAATAATTTAACTTAATGTTAAAAGTTACTGCTGATTGATAGATATATTACCGCACTATCTGAAAAAAATAGCATTGCTGAATGATTTAAGAAGACATTTCCCGTATATGTAATATTATATTGTCTAATAAATGATAATAACGTATAACAAAATACGCAGGTAGTATTGAAAACAAATCAAGTAAAAATCAGCTTCACGCTGTAACCCGCATACAGCAGTGTAGTAGACGGACCTGTGCTAAGACACTCTGCTCCCCACTTTCTGCCGGGTTCTAGAGTAATTGCGTGTTGAGTGGCAGAACTCAACGCCGCGCTTTTGCCTCTACACCAGAGCGAAGAAATGGAAATATAAACGTAAATAAATATTTCCCTTCCTCGGGTGGGGATCGAGCCCACATCCGTCGCGTTACAGTCACATCCTCGTGCCGCTGCGCCACGACGGCCTTTATATTGTAAATGTGAGAATCAATAGTAGTTTAGTCAAGTGAAAGTAGTTTTGCAATAAACTTTCCTTGTCGTTGAACAACCTCCAAGTATTAAGACGCAGGGAGAATTATATTTTAGATACTTTCCATGCTTATGTAAATAATATATATATAAAATAAAAAAATAGTGTTAGGTGTTAAGATCAATTTTGAATTCACTATGGCTAAAAATAAAATAATTAAAATTAAGTAGCCACTGTAATTAAAAAAAAACAATAGATTTTAGACAATTTTATTCGGTAAATTGTCAAGATTTACAACTGAATGCAATATAACAAGTAAGAATACGTTTTACAATTTAATTCAGTGACTTGCACAAACCGAAGATTCATACAAAAGACTTTAACGCGCTCTATTTATATAGAAGTTCTTTTTAAGGTTCCGTTAAATAATGGAACCATTATAGATTCGTTATGTCTGATCTATTCACAGATAATTTCGATAGATGATACTCTTAAAACCTCCTTTACATAAATTTTGGTTTTTATATATTACAAAAAAAGTTAAACGTAGAAGGAATAAACTATACTTATCTTTCTTTAAAAACTATACGGAGATTGGCAAAGAAATGTTTGTAAAACAAGCATTTTTAAAAGTGGTAAGATGTTTGTCGATGTAGGACAACTACGATCAAAACGTCTTAATAGTTAAAAATATATATTTTAAATTATATATAATAAAACGAAAAAGTGAAAGACACGAATTATATTTTTTATACATAAATGTTTAAAAAAAATTAATATATATTTATGTAACAATAAAATATCTTCCCATACAAAAGACTACGTAACGAAGGTTATGCCAAGACAAATATCCTTATTGTGATAAGGTCAAATAATTTTACATGTATTCTAAATGGCATTATGTCAATAATTAACACCAAAATGACATTCAAATATATTATTTCCGATGTTATACTATATATAAATAAAAGGTGAAAATTGACATATTGGATCATAAATTAACTATGTTTTATTTTTAGGGTTCCGTACTTTTTAAACAAAAATTTATCTCAGGGTACCTCCGGTTGAGCTAGAATTATAAAATTTATCTAACATCTACGGGTAGCAGTTTTCACTACTCTTCTTGCTTCTTAAACCTATAGTGTTTTTCTTTTGCTCCGTATATCTCTAAGAATATAAGAAAAAATTATGTCTTACAAATTTTGAGTTGTATCATCATATTCATATTTGAACATAATTTAATTCATTTTTTTTTAGCTTCACGCTCTATCCCGCACACAGCAGGGTAGGCAGAGGGAATCTCGGTGTTAAGACATTCGGTTCCCCACTTTCTGCCGAAAATTGGAGGGATTGCGTGTTGAGCGGCAGAACTCAACGCCGCGCTTTGCCTCGACACCAGAGCGAAGAAAAATAGAAATATAAACGTGAAGAAATATTTCACTTCCTCGAGTGGGAATCGAACTCACAACCGTCGCGCTTACGGGCGACACCCTTGTGCCACTGCGCCAGGACGAACTTATTAATTTATTTATTAACTAATTAATTAATTTACTTGCACGTAGATTTTATTGCTGTTATAAGATTTTAAGCCGGCTAAATTTTATTATACGTTTTTGATTTATCATCGAACAACATATTTGATATAAACGCAATTGATTTAACCATTCAATATTAACATTTCAGGTAAGCCCGGAACAGATTACCCAATTTTAGGAGCTGTTCCATATACTAATTTCTATTGTGATGAGCAAGCGTATCCAGGCTTCTTTGCGGATATGGAAACACGTTGTCAAGGTATTTTTATTACATATATATATATATATTTACAGAGTAGGCAGAGGGAGCTTAGTGTTAAGGCACTC
>JBAIZZ010000040.1:327082-340112 GCA_037355905.1 Heliconius aoede
AAAAAAAATGTGCTGCGTGTGTGTTTCTTTTTGTGTGTAATATTTAGATTAGGGAAGATTTGGGTAATCGAGAAACAAGGAAAACCAAGGAGTCAAACTAGAGAAACTTATATATCCATAATTTCTCTTACAATCCAAGTTATTTGTAGCTACATTCTAAGTTTTACTTAATTCCGAACGTGTAGTCTTTGGTGGTGGTGCCTAACGACGCATTTGTCGCCACTGAGCACAATCAACATAGGGCTGGCAGAGGTCACTAGGAGTTGCCCACCTATCGTCGACCTTTCTTATTAAGAAAACCTAAAAAATTGTTGTACAAACACATTTATATTATATTGTGTATAATATATTTTATATCATATAAAAGAATATGTTTTGATTAAATTTTTTATATTTATTCATTCTCAGGATTTAGAATTACTATTGCGCGAGACCCGTTCATACTGAAATGATATATAATAATTCATTGTTACGTCATTGGTACAATAAAAGGTACAATTATTATAAATAAAAATTCATGATGTGTATCTGTTTACAAACCTACTTTTCATTACTCGAGCTTCACATATGTAGGTTAGTGAGTGAAAATATTCCTAAGGGAATAACGCGTTTGTCCTACTCCACGCTTCTGCTTATATAATTTAACCTACATAGGTCTGTGTATTATATAACAAAAAGAAATACAATTATTTTTATTTATCAATTTTTCTAAGCTATGTATGAACCTATAGATTATACCTTGAGCTTTGATTAACATAAAAACTATGAAAATTAGAAGATTTATTTAGTAAAATAAAATGTATTTATTTATTATAGATGATAAAAAATTAAATTCATATTTTTTTCCTGCAGCAGGAAAAGTGCCTCATTACAATACAATGATTCGGACTGATATACTATGATATATGTTTACAACTTTGCTTATTTTAACAGTAAGGCGGCGATAACAATAATAATTGTAAGTACATGAAATGCGTATTACAGACCCGGGCAGGTATTTCTTATTAGTGCAATATTTTCATACATAAATTCTATAAATCAATAGATTTAAATGGACCTAGTGATTAAACTCGATGAGATGGCTCTATATGTAGAGTCGCTCGTTCGCTTCACATTGACTGAAATGACCATGTCACTGTAATTCCAATGCACCGTCGCCTTAGCCATAGGGACAAGCCAAGTTTATTTTAGTTTTTTCTAGTCCAATTAAAGCTATGGAAATTACTTGACATATACTCTCTTACTCAAAGACATTTAAAAAATACCACAGCAGCCTCGTTAAAAAGTATCATACTTAGTGCACTTTTGGAAAATCCTTGTTAGGCGACTTCAAAGTTAATTTCTGGAATTTTTATATACGTATTTTTTTCACAGAACATCTACAAATGCTCTTGCTGGAGATAATTTTGGTGAAATTAGAAAGCGCAGCGTAGTAACCGTCTTACATAAAATGTATGCGAAATGAGTGAACTGTGAGAAACAGACTTTGTTCAAGTTCACAATGAGATTTTCCAATATAATGTAAGAGAAGAAAGAAGAAAAATAATAAAAGAGAGCCCTAGCTTTTAAATAAAATATTTAGAATGGAATGTGTAATTAGAAAAGTATATTGAATTTACATAGTATTCACAATATTATTAAAGTTTTTGCGAATCATAAAACAATATATACTTAGCAAGAACTACACATCAACTATTGTTCCTCTATATTCAAACGAACGTGGGATACATTTGCTACTAGACATGTTTTGTTTGGTATATTCACACAATATTCAGATAATTATCCTTGTACTTTATTATTATTATATATTGGGCTGAATTTTTACTATAATAATTAATATATCGTGAGTAATTTAGATAATTAAGACGATGTAAGTACTTATGGGTAATATGGAAAAACTAAATACTAAAATATAGTTAAAAGTCAAATAATTTTATTCAAAATAAGAAATTACATGGTTTATATCTTTGACGTCAAATATAACTTATCACCGGTTGCCTAAAGTATAATATTTCAGATCTGAGGAGAGCCAGGAGAAAATAGAAGACGAGTAGACAATTAACGTATATATTGAAACAAAATAACATCTTCTATGAACTACTTCGAAACCAGAGCATAATATGAAAGACTATAGAAGGCATTTAAAACTAGTGAAAGTAGCTATAAGAAGGAAACCGGTTCAGGGTAAATTGTCATTCGATAAAGGAATTTGTCAACGTTACATGTAGGGAGACTTGACCAAACAAAAACTTTAAAGATTCCCATCCTTAAAGTTTTTGTAAAGTTTTCAGATCTAAAAGTATTTGTAATTAAACACTAATTTCAATAAAAATACTTTTACTGTAATAAGCTACCATGTTTTTAAAATTGGCTCTATAAGATATGAAGACGACATTTTAAAAATATCCGAAATCTACAAAAGCCGACACCTTAAAGTAATAACATAATATTTTTAATACAGAATAAAAAAAAAAACAATAAAGTTTAAAATTGTAACCGTAGTTGAGGCCGTCGTGGCGCAGGACTACATAGGTGTGAATATAACGCGACGGTACTGTGTTCTATCTCCCCAAGCTCTATATAGCGTAAAGCTAAAAAAATACATACATACATTTAGGTACTACTTTTTAAAAGTTTTTGCCAAAATATGAGAGTCATTTGTATAGAGACAAATAATAAAAAATTATATAATTTATCCATATATACAAAATCGAATTCTGTGCTTGACACCAAACACGCGACGCAAAATGTAGGTAATTAATCTAAATAAAAACATTAATATTATGTCATTTACTTTTTACTATATTTATTATGTTATTTAAAATCTTATTTATTTAAACTGAAAGTTTACAATTATAAAACAACAAATAGGAAATATTATACATTAATTAGTTGGTATTTTTTTAATATAACTTAAAATTCAATTATTTTTAAGGAATAAAAAATATACTTGAAAATTAAAAACAAACATATAACTATGTCTATATTATATCGCTATAAATACGCAATTAAAGAAACGAAACTTGAAACGTACGAAAATGTTGTGATATGGAAAGTATTTGCACGCTCTACGGCCCGAGGGCTGACTGTAGACTACGGCGTTTAACACTCGACTCGTTTAAAGTTATTTCTTACGCGAAGCGCGCCACCCGCACGCCAGTTCGACGCTTTACCATCTTATTCGTATAAATTTTATTTCACATAAATTAATATTTTAAAATTGTTATCGATATTTTTTTTGGATTGTTGAATGTCGCACATAAGTTGTGATCATGGACTTTTGGATGCTTATTTTATGTGGTAAGATTTTTTCGCTATTTATCAATATAAAACGATAATTATTTTTTTTTTATAATTATTTTAAAGAAAATCTGTGTATTTATAAATAATAAGTATTAAATGGTTTGACTGGAACCTGGAAGTTTGTCTTTATTAATTCGTAGAATTAAAATTTGATATCAATTTCAATATAACTTCCACCACAGACGACTTTCCACCGTCTGACCTTACATCAAAATAAAAAGTCATGTCGACGTTAAAACAAACTCAATGCCAATGTCTGCTGCTAAAAATAATTAACCAAAACAAAGAAAACGTTATATACGCCTCATGTTAGATTTCTTAAAGTCAGTGTGTATGTGAATTGTACACTTGTGTTTCTTTTTAAGGATAAATTCTTACCTTGTACCAGTTTCACATTTTCCAACATCGTGTTAACATTCTGTGTTTGTTTTTACCATCTCTATGTTGACATTTCTTATTTTAGAACAAAATACACACAATGAAAATGGATAAACACCATGTATAATCCCGTATAAATATATATTGTTTAACTGGTAAATGTCACAAAATTATTTCCGAATAATTTAACCTACACGTTTTTGTGGTGCAATTGGAGAAGGTCAGCTTGCACGAGGTTGTCATGGGTTTAATTCTCCATGATTAGAACATTTTGAAGTATAAATAATAATTGTATTATAAATAATAATGAGATGCTTTAATAAAGAGCATGCTTTAATATTACTATTTAGCTTTTTTAGAAATGTCAAAACGAATATAAAATATTATATACAAAAATACATAGTTCTTGATTTACAACGTTACAAAATAAAGTACTGTAACACAAATATTTTAGTCCATGCATTCTGCGTTACAAAAGATGTTACGTTTAAGCAAGCTAATTATTATTATGTTATCCAATTATTGAATGGCTTCTTGATTTATGACCACTCATTACGAAAGTAATTTAGATAATGATATTAAGCCTTTCGCTTCGTGGCCCATTGACTTCCACTTACAAATTAATGAGATTCAGAAAATACGTAGTTATTCCAAATTAACATTATATATTTTATTTCATTTGAAAATATGAATATTTTTTAAAAAATTAAATTAAAAAATCTTCGCTTTGGTTGAGTTCGTCGACGCTGGGCTTTTCCTCGACACCACTCAACACGCAATCCCGTGAAAGTTCGTCAAAACCACTAGGTTTCCTCTGCCTACCCCTGCTACATGCGGGATACAGTGTGAAGCTGAAAAAAAAATTAACTTACTAATCTAACCTAACGAGCTAACCTACTACATGTAGATATTATTTCAAGTTTGTATTAAAAATTAAAAATAAAGCATTCTCAAGGAAGTTAACGTATTAAAAGTTTTTATGAAGGTAACTCAAGCGAATATTAATTATTATGCACTGTATAATAATTTTACATCCAACTATAGTACTGATATTTTGCGCAATCAAAATTTACCAATTCTATAATCTAGTTCTCTTGTTTAAGAGTATAAAAAATGTACATCTCATATTGTGATATAAGTTATTTTGCAATTGTTGTGGGTTCGATGACTCAATACATAACTTATGATTGTTTTTACATGTATGTAATATGTATCCAGTTGTTATATTTGTTCTGTAATAAAACATATTTGGATACAAAAAAAAAATATTCATATTTTTCAAATTTGGAGTATACTTCAACACGATGTTATGTTTGTTAAAATAAAATAAAAAATCACTTTCACGCTGTATCACGCACACAGCAGGACAGGCAAAGTGAACCTAGTATTAAGCGCTCCGTCCCCACTTTCCGCAGAATTCTGGAGGCATGATCGACACCAGAGCGAAGAAATGAAAATATAAATTTCCAAACATCCTGGAGTGGCAATCGAATCCACTACCAGCCGTTTATAGTCACAATTTGTGTCATCAATCTGTTATGTTTGTTTAGTCATAATAAAAAATATACAATATCTAAGAGTGCATTTATCGCTCTATAAATAATTAACAAAGTGATTCATAAAGTTGTTAATAATAGACTGTAGTGTAGTTATAACAGAACAATATGTATTCGTAGGCATGATTCCGATCAAGGGTAATTATACAATTCCCACGGTGATGCATATTAATTGCTAAGTTGCAACAGAATTTATAATTTTAACAATATGATAATTACGTACTGTGTTAGTTTCACTTTTACTATACTTGCATATACATTTTATTACGAATATCTCCGGCGCTTTCACTGCCGTATTTATGTCGCTTCTGCCTGACCCTCGCGACCTCTAGCGCTTCTCTCGGTCACCATAAACTATAGATTTTCAGCTCTTTAAGTAAGATAACGTGAATATAGTTTGCGACAGTATGTAGTACACTATTTAGATAGATTAGAGAAAACTTTAATAGAAGTATCGTTTATATATTATTTATATGATAAAAAAAACTGTAGTGGTGTAGATGATACTTGCATGTCTTATCCGATAATTGTCTGTTTAAATTAACGCACTGATTTCTTTTCATATATAATTCTCTAAGTACGTTTCCGAATATTTTTTAGCACAACGTTCTTCCCAGTAACATTTGCACACCATTTACATTATAAGTTTACAATCGAAGTATCTACAGTTAATGCAGATTTATCTTTTTAGTCCGTGAAATACCGTAAAATAAAATACCGTCAGTAAAAATTTACTTATTATAATTATTATCTCCAAATATAGACTTAATGGCTTAAGAAGTTGTTCATTTTATATGTTAAATTTAATATGACTGCGAACCAGTCTACAAAGAACAGTTATAAGGGTAGACTCTATAGATATTTTAAGCCTGTATCCTATCATATCTTGGAATAAATTAAATGTCTATAATTTAGCATGTACATAATAACATCCGCATCTCACTATAACGGTTTTAAGTGACGCAATCGAACTGGAACGTAAATGGGTTATTATTATTTTTAATCCACTATTGTTGAACTTTATACAAAGAGATTTAGTGTTGTAGAGCACTTGTAACATCATATTATTATATATTAAAAAAGAAAACCAATTCTTTCTTAACAAAGGATTGTGAAATGAGAGATGTAAGTACAATATTTTATGAGATATTCGGGAAAAAATTACAACTTTGTACTAATATCAAATAATAATATATGATATGAGCAACGCTAATCTGATGAATTAGATCTTAATCGTTGTTAAAAATTATACCTCGACACTTATTAATAATTTTTAATATTTTTTTTTATCGATTTGCTGAAAGTTCTGACAATTTTGTGGAAAGTTATAATGAATAATAAGCTTCACGCTGTATCATACACATAGCAGGGTAGGCAAAAGAAACCTAGTGTTAAGACACTCCGTTCCCCACTTGTAGAAAGTTGTAATTTTTAGTTTGTTATGAAATTATCAACCATTAAATTTCCCTTATTACAAATCGTGATTTAAAAGATATTTAAAAGAAATATAAAAAATTATATAAGTTAACCTCAGCCGCCTAGTGCTTTAATGTCTTACTTTCTGTCAGAGATATTTAGATTTACTCTGCCTTATGGTACAAATTATTATACTAACCAGGAAAAATATAAATCATTAAAATTTATTCTTAAAATAAATTCTTATTATTAAACTTAAATATCTTAGGGCCAGTTTCATCACTGGCTGATAAAATTCCGGACAGCCTTATGAGATGCCAGACTAGCTATAATTTTTGTTTTCACAGGTCTCGATAACAATATCTAGTAGATAGATAGAGAGGAGTAAAAGAGATTAAGCTAGTTCTCGTCTGCAATTTTTACTTGCTTATTCTCTTTTCGCCAAAATATTCTCATTTCCTTAGCCTGTTGGTACTGCTGGTTATATGTTAAGCTTTGCCATAGTTTGAACAAGTTTTAATTTATTGTAGACTATTTAAAAAAGCTCCGTCATATAAAAAGCTGTCCTTATCATATTAGAAAATATTAAATATGGGTAAAGTTGTCGGTATCCGTACATGATAACCTTTTATGTAAAATTATATGTAAGTTCCAAGGTAATTTAATAATTACAGACACCGCGGCGAATCAAGTTGTTATATATGTACATTACAGACATTTATAAAAAAGAAATTAAGTGAAATCTGTCATTTTAATAAGAGTGTTCATATTTTCTGCTAATTTAAATCAAATTTCCTCATTTTAACAATCTGTCTGTCTTTTATTGGGGAAATGCAACCTATCAGTATTACTGTAAACAAATTGTTTGAACGGTAAAATACAATAACCTCATTATATATTACACCCTAATTATTTCATTAAATTACATCTCGTGCAGATTTTATCTTATTTAGGTAATGAAAATGAGTGATCTTATAGCGGCAATTAATATATCGCATTGTCAACCACTTTCACACACATTTCTCTTGGTATGTTTTTTCATGGACTATGTTCATCTTGTCTTATCTCCAGTAGGAGCTACAGCATATAGGCGAGCCAGAAAGAAGGCTTACAGATCATAAGCTCGAAAAGTTAGATTATATTACGACAACATTTTTTCAGCCTCACGTTGTAATCCGCATATACCAGGATAATAAAAGAGAACCGACACGGTACGCCACTATCCGTCGAAGTTTCCAGGCTTTGCGTATTGAGTGGCGGAACTGAACGCCGCGCTATACCTAGCTATCTGAGGGAGAAAAGGAAAATGTTAATAATAAAGTTCCCCTAGTGGGAATCGAACCCACAGCATCCTTAATTTATATTTAATAAAACTAAAACAAGATCTAAGACACGAGAGAGTCCACAAATTAGCCCAAACAAACACAGATTCACTAAATTAAGGGAAGTTGTTGTATTATATACGCTAACTGCCTTTAAATACAGGCTAAGTATCACAAATTATGTGCAATTTCTTAAATTATACAAGGTCAGTATATTATTTTTGAAAGGTAAAATAATATATTCACATTCTCTTTCCAAATATTAATGCGTATTTTAAATAGTTTTACCAATTAAAGATGCTGCGATGGTCTTAAGTGCAGCTTTCAATCAAGTCACCTTGAACTACTGTCGTTATAGATAGAGATCTTTATATGGTAATAAATCGTTAATTACGGGGGAAACAAGTAATTTTCACGATGTTAAGTAGAAAATGAGATCTTTATGTGCATATGTTGTAAATATTAATATTTTAATAATTAATTTTATAAATTGAATTTTTTATGTAGCACAGTCGCTATGTTTAAATAGATGATATTGAATTTTATTCCGTTTAAAATAGTTTTAATTATAATAACAAATCTAATATGTTAATATATACAACTTCAAAGTCCGCATTTTATTGCATTATTTTATGGAGGTTTTGCTCTTGTAATTATATTACAAGAGCTGCTATAATTGACAAAATCAATTATAATAGTAATAATAAAAATTATTATTTCTACATAATATCCTGCATTCTGGGTTTCCTTTTAAATAATACACTCGGGCAATGCATCATCAATCATTTATATTGAATTAAATTTCAAATAAGTTTTTAATTGTGAAGTTAAACTTTATCTGTATATTTTAAGCACAGTTTAATGAAGTCTTTGTCGTATACACATTTGGTTTTGTTCTCACCATTACTAAGGTATTCATGGTGGTTTACAATGTCAACGGTAAGACTATCTAAAGACAATAATATCTTTGTTGCCGTATCTGTGCTTCGGTACATGTCCAATGTCCTTCAAAACAGCCAGGAAAATAATATTTCTTGATACGTTACATTCCTACATATATGCTATATAATCTATGCTACATACTTATATATTATTAAAATTAAATTATATTTGTATTAATTTATTTAGGTATCCACTATTATTCTATTTATTTTATTAATAAATATGATTTAAAAAAAATATCTATGCTTGAAATGATTATTTAATTAACCACAGTAGATTAATGTCGAAAGATAAAAAAAAAGAAATTCTGATATTTCAACGACATTATAAGGAAGTACAACCCTATTAGTGTCATTCGTAGAAAGTTGATCGCACACTTAATTATGTACTTATTTCCACATCGCTGCTACTTTTATTTTATGTCAATGAAGTCTAGAGCTATAGCTTCATTAAGAGATAAATATGATGGACATACCTATATATAATATACTACGTAACCATGTTCAACCAAAAAAAAATCAGCTTCACACTGTACCCTGTATACAGCAGGGTAGGCAAAAGCAAACTAGAGCATAACGCGTTTTGAAAGACAAATAAATATTTCATGTCCTCGAGAAGGGATCGAACCAACAGCCATGTTTACAGGCACACAAGTGCGTCTGCGCTACGAGTGGCTTCAATTTATTGTTACATTATAAGAAAAAAATAACAGCTTAGTCGAATCAAGGATTGAACTTTAGTACCATATGAAACTCGTTACGTTATATAATTACTCAGAATAAACAAGGTTCTATATTTAGACTAATAGAATATCTATATATATATATATGTGTGTGTGTGAAGTAAATCAGATAAAGCAGACCACTGTGGTGACAGCACGCGACCCAGATGCCGGTTGCAACAACCTCTCGGCGATAGTTGGCCGCTCTCCTGCAATGTCCTTACACTGCCTATGTATTGAAAATGATGTATCGGTCGATGTTGCTTACATTAGCAATTATATATTTACACGATCTAAAGATACTATATTTATATATTTATTTGTGTCATATTTATTTTTATTTTTACGTAGTCCTATTTCTATTCTAAACTGCTTTTTGTATATTTTATGCTCTGGCGATTGTAAGGTATTTTTAAATTTAAATGTTATTGGACCTGGATATTAGACAAATATTAAGAATAAAAAATGTAATGCAAAATTATTAGTATCTACATAGGTAACAGAGATGAGAAGTAGATACACGAATATATTATCATTCTAAGCTTAGTGTGGTAGGTACAATCTTTAACTAACCTATTAAAGTAATCTAAAATTAAGCAATGTATCAAAGTTTCAAAATATACTCATACTTATCATGGTGTTCTACAAGATCGGTAGTACAATAGATAGCTATAAGATAATTTAAAAGTATAAAAATGTAATTATACTTAGTTGTAATGAAAACGGGAACTGATGAAACACCGACATATGATGCCTTTAATTATACCTACCGAGTCACTGTATCAGTCAGCCGTTATTCATGGTTTGCAAAAATATTCTTTTGTAATTTTTAGGGTTCCGTACTTTTTAAAGAAAAAGGAACCCTTTTAAGGTCACTCTGTTGTACGTGTGTCTGCCAAAACCCTCTAGCTCAGGAACGCTTAGAGATATCGATTTGAAATTCAAACTATATATACGAAATATATGCAGATCTACGGCCCCATGATTTCCTGAATAAAAACATATTTCTATATTTACTTTAAATAACAATATATGGCCGTTTATATCGCAAAAAACGCGTATTTCGATACTATATTATAAAGGGAATCAAAATTGAAGGGGTACTTCTGGATGACTTAGAATTAGGAAATTGGCAGCTACCATCTACAGGTAGTACTTGTTCAGGAAAAAATCTGAAAACTTTACAGTTACGGTTAAATCCTATAAATTAATAGCCGCTTATTCCCTCGGCGGGAGAGTCCGATTCGCGCTTGTCTGCGTTTTTTTAATAAATATAGAAAAATCATGTTAAGTTAGTTTTGTACCTAACACATACATTATGTATGTTTTTAACAAATAATTTTGAATGTATAATTCAAACATTTTAATAAGAATAAACATGTAATAAGATGTCTAAACTAAAAAAAATAATTCTCATCCACTCAGGCTCCTTGACCCACTAACATGGTTTAGAATTTGAAGGAATTCACAAAAAATTACAAAATTACTTATTACTTCTTATCATTTTTATAGTCAGTCATTAGTGATTGATCAAATAAACCATTTTATATTCTTAAGCTGCTGATATCATTAAATGATATATACAAAAATCAGCATCACTCTGTATCCCACAGCAAGGTAGGCTGAGGGAACCTAATGTTGAAGTACTATGTTCCACATTTTCCACAGAATTCTAGAGGCATTGCGTTTTGAGTAGCGGAACTCAACGCCTCGCTTTGCCTCGACACCAAAACGACAAAAAAAGCCACACGCAGTCGGATAGCGCAGAATACAATGCAAACAATATTAAATATTGGGAATCCAAATTTGGATCAAGCCATTTCACTATAAACAAATGTAAATTATGGAGAAAGGCCACAGAGGCAGACAATTTCGCAAGCGGCATGAATACTAATATTGCGAGAAATAGATGCTATAAGCTAGAGCATTGATAATTCCAAGGCGAAATCTAATTTACTCTTATTTGATCTCAAGAATAAAGATAATATTAAGACAAGAGATCTAGAGAACGGATCTTTGTTTCAAGCCCGGAACATTTTTGATTAGGTATTTATATCAAAAGTATATAGTAGGTACCAGATTTAAGGCCAGTCGTGGCGCATTGTCACCAACGTGTGACTTTACATTTTACATTTCTTCACTCATTTAGAGGAATTTACATTTCTTCACTCTGGTGTCGATACAAAGCGTGGCGTTGAGTTCAGCCACTCAACACGCAATGCCTCCAAAATTCGGCGGAAAACGGTGTGTCTTAACACTAGGTCCATCCCTCTGCCTACCGTGTTATATGTGGAGTAAAGCTTCACGCTTTATCTGAAATAAAGTATATAATAGTAAGATATTTCGATGCCATTTAAGTTTAAGGCTTTTATTATTTAATACTTAAGTTATAGCAGCCAATACATAATATCAATATTATAGTATACTACTTTGTTGTACATATTCCTAAGTGAATATTTACGCGGTATATATAGACTTAGCTACATGATGCAGTTTATGTAATAACTTTTGGCGTTAGTCCCCTACCATGGATGGTCGTGATTCGCTTTCACCATAATAACAGGCTTTCTATAGTTTTGAATGAATCTTCGTGACAATGGCATGCATGGTCAATTTAAACGATATCTCTATCTATTTAAACGTGTACAATACCTACGTATTTTTAGGTTTTTTTTTTATTTTGGGGCAAAATAAATGTTATGTTTTTTCTCTACTTTTTTTTATAAATACATCAATAAATATTTTTTAATAAAATATATATGTATGTATATAAAAGTTATGTATTAATATTTTAAAACTAGGTATATTTACAAGGAAGTCATTATGTGACACCATTGCGATATAACGTAATTTGTACTAATGTACAGGTGAAAACTTAACAGTAAATTTTCAATCCTATGTCATAATATGTGCATCTGTAATCTATATACACCTAAAAAACAAAAAAAAAACAGGTTCACGCTGAATTACTTATAGGTCTCGATATTTAATAACGTAATAGAATGAAAAATAATTACCATTGATATTTTTGTCTTTGCGTTTGTGCCCTTTTCACTATTTATTTTGGCATGCTTTCCTTAAAATATATATAATTTTGAAGATTTTTGTTGGACAAATTAGACGGAACTCTTCGATTATATAGATATTAATTATAATATTATTATTAGAAAACGAAAGTAACGCAAATTAGTATTATCAAGCGGGCGAAGCCGCGAGTCGCTAATTAAGTATAAAATCTGAATCCCACTTAAACATTAATATTAATTATTAACTTACATTAATAATTATAAGTAAAAAAAGTTTTACTTTACTTTTAACATAAGTTTAGTCCACAAATTACTATGTCGAAATCGACTTATTAAAAATGTGAATGTAACAATCATTACTTTTTT
>JBAIZZ010000041.1:5646-22631 GCA_037355905.1 Heliconius aoede
CAGCAGAAAAATATACAACCTACTGAAATATGACTATCCTCGAAGTTGAGTATTGCCTTAAGCTGTAGATTAAATTAAAACACTAAACACAAAGATATTTCTTTGAGATCAGAAGACAAATGTCACCCTTGATTAAACTTTGGGAGAAAATAAATACTTTTTTTGTTAAATGTTAGACAAACACACCACACCTTAATTCTAAACTTATTAGTATGAAGGTAACTGTTAAAATCACTGAGTAAGCGCACTTGTTAGTATATTAATGTTTTTTTTTACATAATTATCGTTTATTCACAGCACTCAATTATCCTTATCCTTGTAGGCCCATAAATTTAAGTCCCGATTGTCATAAAGTACCAAGTTTTAAGTATTATACGTTATTACAAATTCCATATAAAAATGGAATTATAATATATGTATTTTAAAAACTCTGAATATGAGCTCTTTAGAGAAAATAATCCATTTGAAACTGCCGACAATAACAATGAATAGCTACACTAAACCTTAAAAATGAGAATATTTTTTGGTTTGCCTAGATGCGAACTAAAATTATCTCCTATAGTTTTATTCACATTTTGTTTGTATATTGGATAAATTACTCTGACCCAATATAGAACAGTGTTTCATCCTCAAATGTCTCTTCAAGTTATCAGCTCGAGTGAGCACAATGGGGCACAGAGGGCACTTGTGCTGTTCAGGATTATGTGATTTTAAGTGTTTTTTTATATTGCTAACATTTTTACCACATATTTTACAGGGCATGGGCGGAATGTAAGGCTTTTGATTGAGAGCTATTTTAAATGATTTTACTATATTCTCTATATTCGCTATATTCTGGCCGAATGCATCCTGAGGTATATCGTTTTCGTCGGCATAATTTTCACCTGTAATATATACGTAACTGCTTGACTAGCTGGCATCATTTGGTAGCATGCTACTTTCAAAACTTTACGATCTCTCATATCCAAATAGCTACGTATCACAAACTTCGAGCACAAATGTTCGTCCTTTACACCAATTTTACATGCTAAAGGTTAACATACTTAAACGCTTCTATAATCTCACGAACACGACCTATGACCCTCCGGGGGCGCCAAATCATTGCTCGGTAAAAACCATTTTACACCGATTTCTTCATACAATAGAAAATATCAAGCGTTGAAAGTAAAGAAAGTAAAAAGCGTTTAATGTATGGTTAGTGCAAATTAGATCCGATAAGCGATATTTACAGCCAAGGAGCCAGGTACTGCGCATGCGTGAGAATGATATACTAAAGAAAACAACTAAAAATGCTTATATGTATATATATATATCTGTAAATTATCAAAAAATATTCTTATGAGCATTCTTAGTTATATTCTATGTTATTTTCAGAGCAAACAAAATTAATAAAATAATATAAGCGCACGAGACGAGTCCGTTTTCGTGTATCGAATGATATTAGCAATTAAAATTATATATAAGTATCGTATATTGGTGTACTGAGACGCGTGACAGTACGGTAATTCACCATAAATAACATTTTAATCGAAATAACGGAATAACGGACTGATCTCGATTTGATAATATCGCAATTTTAATATACAATTTTATTGACGATCACCAACGAAGATATATAAATTTCAGTTAAGTACCTTTAATAAGGGTATTTTATATTATAAATAAAACAAATATATTTGTAATTTTTAAGAGGCCAAAGTAATGCATTATGTTATTTTAATATAAACATAATAATTTGTTCTTGTTCAAATGTAGTATGTGAATAATATATAAACATTATTGACATATTATACATATAATCTACTAATAAATAGTGACTTCAAATATAATTAAAATAATTTGACTATATTTGAAGTCACTATTTATTAGTAGATTTTTCAATTATTCTATTTGATCTTTTTGCCTTTAAACAAAAAAAAATGAAGAAGTCATTAAAATGATGAAATTTTGTATATGCAATTAGAATACTTTTTTACATGTCTTGAAAATTAGCATGACGCTTGGAACTGAGAGTCTATACCTAAGACCTAGAGTTTTAATTCTCTGTCCCAACAAAAAAAAAAAATTAAAAAAGCAATTGGTGATCGTCAATTCCATATATAAACAAAAACTCACCATCGATGGTGTCAGTCTGATCGGGATGTTGAGGCATGATGGGCTCGCTCTCGTTGCACTCGTTGCCAATTTGGTGTGGCGTTAGTATCGCCGCCATTTCGTTTACTCCCATCGCCTGTAATATTTTGTTGGGGGATGTTTGAATATTACTTGTTTTTTTTGTATTTTTTATAAATTATACACACGTTATTCGAGCAACTTTTTAAATTATCCCAAAAGTACTTTATGACATAAACATGGACAAAACAGTAAAATTTTTGAGAAGTCACGTTGTAGATAAAAGTTGCCCATACACAAACATATAACTCTATCAATTTTGCATAACCATGAAAAAGTTATATACAGGCGTCCCTCGTATAACACGGTTAATTCGTACCGTGCTATATCGAAACCGTGTTATTCGAAACAAGGTATACCGTGTAGTATCGAGACCTTGTCTTGTGTTATATCGAAACCGTGTTATACAAAACCTTGAAATAATATAAATAAAGGCAATGTGTACCGTGTTATATCGAAACCAAATCTTAAGGTGTAAAATTTTATGATAGCTGAAATTTCGTTCCAAATACTACATAAATGAAAAAGGAAGTTACCTTCAAGTTTTTATTAAGAAAAATAAATGAAATTCAATTTTATGATGAAATACAAAAATTAAAAAATACAACAAAAAATATATTCAATGACTAATAATTATAATTACATATTATAAAACAAGTAGAAACAGCTTATTACGATTACAAAATTAATTTTCATCATCACTCTCATCAGAAATTACAGCTAATCTTCTTTTTTTTTTTCCAGGTTGGTTGAAACTCCTCTTCACTAGTTATTTCTCCATCATGACAAAGGTTATCTGACGTAGTAGCAACTACCTGCCTATTTCGATCTTGCAATTCTGTCAGAATTTCTCTATAAGGAGCTAAAGAGCTATTCAATTCTCTTTTAAATTTTCCGCTACGTACAACTGAAGGATCTTTTTCAACGAAAAATGTTTCCAATTTTTTAGCGTTTTACCGTGTAATATCGAAACCGTGTTATATTAATCTCAATTCTTGTACCGTGTAATATCGAAACCGTGTTTTACAAGTACCGTGTTATACGAGGGACGCCTGTACTATACAGTTTTTGCAAAATGTCATTAAATAATAACGAAGTATTGATCCATATATAGGCGTAGTTTTAACCTCGATTAATACTAATAATGCATGAAGCATTTGTACAGCAATTGCAATGTAACGTAACGATATTATTAGAAATAAAAACAAAGAACTGAATCTATAAAATGTTTTAAAAAGAAAAAAAGTGTTTCAAATAATTTTTTAAAATTTTATTTAAAGTAAATATTCATAATGACATAAACTGGGATTTAAATTTCGCGATCTTTACCTCTATTTTCGGCCGGCGTTTGGGCAGGGTCGCACCGACTGGGGCCTCGAGCAAAGTCTGCCGAAATGTTTATGTCAATATGAATCCTTTCAAAATAATAACAAAAAAAAAAACAGAACAAACACAATGTGTACATGAAATAATATTTTTAGTATTAGATGATCTTACCAATCATATAATTAAAGTATAATGTTTTTGTGTGTGGGGGGGTGTATGTGTATGAGCGTATGTGTTTTACTGACCGGCAGGTGCGTCTGGTCGTAGGCGTGGTGCGCCTGCGCGTGCGCGTATGGCGAGTCGGGCTCCTGCTTGACGAGCGGCGTATGCGCATGCGAGTGCGCATGCGCGCCGTGCGCCGGCGGTGGCGTGGACGGCTCCGAGCCGGACCCCGTCGACCCACTCTTTACCGTGTTGGCTTTCACGTGACCCTGGAGTGTGGACGTTTGTGGCTTCATTGTACTATGTTATGGTTAATTCGCAGTGCTCAGCTCTTGTATAATGCTAATACATTATCATACAACTATATTTTAATTTATAAAAATATTTTGTATAGATTAAGTTGTGTTTAGTTCCATATGAAAAAAAAATATAGTGTACAATTGAAAGGGTGGGTAATATGTAATAAGAAAATGTTCGTTTTTAATTAATGTGTTCATCCATTCAAAAGGATTTTTTCTACGATTTACGAACTAATCACCTCATAATGTCGATACGGCATGTCCATATCATCTCGGGGCACGGTAGAGTTTTTCCGGCGTCGCTTCTCTGGCACGGCGTGGAGCGCCGCGTGCGCGGGCTGCGGCAGCGGCGTCAGCGCGGCGGGTACGGGCGCGTGCGCGGCCGGCGGCGTCGCGAACGATTCGCCACGTGACGACAAGTTCTCCGCGCTTACGGACGGCGTTGAACGCTCTTCTGACTGTTGAATGTTAAAATTAAGAAACATTAAATCAGCTTCATGTTCACACATTACGCACGTTTCATTCATAATTTGAAAATACGATAACGAGATCTTATTTAACTATTGCCGCTAAAGTATCCGCTTTAAGTAATAAAAAGAGATTATTATATTGTCCTAATAGTATAATAACCTCTTTTTATTATTTAAATATATTTTGATGTTATTCGGCCTTTTAATCGCTAAAGCTTGAAAAGATAAGTAGTAGTTAGGTGTTTGTCGAAGAAAAGGACATTACATTGAAAAACGAGATTAGAGTTGATGGTTGTAAACTGAGCTGGTTATTTTAGAAGTAAACTATTTTCGTTGTTATTGATGTATTTTATAACAAAGTATAACAATTATAATTCTTTGATAAAAATATCTTGAGTTTTGTAATTGTTTTTCAATATTTACTCCATCTGATATCCAACAATATTTCTGATACCGTCACATAGTAATAAGAATTGCACAAGTTTTCCAATAGTAAAATAACTATACAGAATAGCAATTGGATTATTTTAAATGATAAATCTTAAATAAAAATAATCTCAAGCTTTCTGTATCTGCACTATAACGGACTCCGAATACTCGGCAGCTAAATGGTATAACTGCATCTGATGCAGTAAATTATGATTATGTAAAAAAGTAAGAAAACAGTTTCATCTTATTTTTATACTTAATCACGGGAGTAAAATACTGTTTATGTAAACACTATGTAATGTTTTATGTAATTTGCTATATGTTTGCTGTTTTCAACAAAGATGCAAATAAAAAAAATATTATATATAACGTTTTACACTAATTGAAAAAAATATCAATAATTTTACAACGCATAAACCTATAATAACGATAGTTAAATAAAAAATAATTTTGTAAAATATTTGTTGGATTGAATAAAAGAAATAAAATATTTCTTATTACATAATAAAATTATATTACAGATAGAGCAACCACCTCTCTGTACGGGAATCTTAAGCGTGACAGTGCCGTTATTTCTAGATGCCTACATATAGCTAACATATTTCGAGATATAATTTGCAATAATAAAAGCTGTCTAAATAATGAAAACGGAACAATTTACAACTCAAAAGTAAATACTTACATATGCATGTATTACAGTTAATATATAAAATTGAATAATTAATTGGAAACTGGACATGAAAGTGCGAAATTTAGCATATCAAACCCAACGGAGGATAGTGTGACAGTTGCTTTGGTAAACCGGTTCGAATAAACCACTACATCACAGTAGTAATGATGCACGTGAGATGAGACCGTTTTGCGTATGCGCACCTTATTCAGGGAAATATCAAAAATATTACAAACAATAAATACCGTTCATCAGTTGAGTGCGGTTATCTTTTATGGTTTTAAAATTATTTGTGTTGAATAATAAATACGGACTACATATAGTATACACATTATTTCTATTAAAGCTTAAAGGCTAATTTTCGTTTGGTCTAATATTAAGGGATTCTTATGTAAAAAATAATCACATTTTATATTAGCTAAAGCAAAATTTACGAGACGTATTTTTAAATGTCTAGAAAGAAACAAGGATGTAAGATATTTCATAGCGCATAAAAATCATCGTTGACATTAAAACGAATAGAATCATTAGGCAATAAATTCGTATATAAAGGGTCAATGCGCGCTCACCAAAACTTCAAGGTCGGCGCACTGTACCTACTGTTCTATACGCAATGTGCTAGACTTGTCTGTCGGGCTAGTTTATAGTCTTCCACACATTGATGCTACAATCAGATTTAATAACTCCAAGCCAATGCCATATAACGATTGACAAATTTATTTTAAATAAAAAAAAATACTCGTAGACGTTAGACCTTCAACTATGATTTAAGATTTTTTTTGTGCTCTTAGGCAAAACTCCGGACTAAATTATGTCTAAACTTGTTTTTAGAAGTAATAATAATTTAAAGCCTGTGTAGATGATGAGTGTAGTTAATCATTTGAAGAAGTACAATTAAAATCTATTTTGATATTGAAAAAAAAAAGTTTTGGATATTTATCAGTAAATTACAGATATGTACCCAATATACAACAAGTATTAAAAATAGTCTTTTACGCTATATTAAACTCCTGAGGACCTATTAATACTTTTTTTACAGTAATCAATTCCGTGTATTGCCACGCGCGAATGGCAATGGGTATTATCGATTATTTTTTACAAAAAACTAAATTAAAGCTGCCAGAGCAATAACCGTTACTAGGATTTTTAAGCAAAGTATACATTGCTAAGACGCTGCGTTACAATCAACGTGCAATACTAATTCACCTACACGCAAGAATTTTTTTCAACACACGATTTCTGGAGTTATTTTCGGAACAAGGCACAAAATTAGGACATGTATAATCTATCTACGAACGAGATAGCAACGATATAAGAACTAAGAAACAAGATCGTTTATCTAGATAGTGTGTGTATATGCAAATCTGTACGCTATCTTCACCCTCATAAGATAGATTGCTTAGCTAAATATTGGTGTGTAGTGAAATCTACATAGTAAACAGCATACATAGAAAATGGCTGCTAAAAAATTAATTAACAAAAATAAACACAAATTGCAAGCTATTTATAAAAAAAAAAATAATTGAAAACTCACCTTAGGATTTAATGTATTGTTTTCTGTCAAACCTCTAACTTGTAAACTTTCAGCAGTCTTTAGGAACATCGGTAGCATATTTTGGCCAACATTCACCTCACCCTAAAAAAAAAAAATGAGATTATATTTCTGTTAACTATTATAAACATTTGGTAAATAATAAATAGATAAATCTAAACTCACTTTATACATGAAATCCAACAGAGATTTCATCTCTGAAAACCTCACATCTTTCAGGAATATAATCGGATGTGGATGTGAGTTTTGCAAGAATATACTCTCAAAATATGGAGAACACGCCGAGAGAATTGTCTGATGTGCCTAAAACAATATATAATACAATAAAATAGACACAGAATATTAAGTATAAACTAAACAAAAGAAATGCAAAGCTATTTGAAGGTCTTTTCTGTTAAGATCATTATGTGGATAGTGTCCATAACTACCATTTTGACACAACTATTCTTATTTTAATAAGGTTGAATATAGTCATTCGTTGCCTAGATATTTTTAAATTTTATAGTCATCAGTGTGACTGGTACACTTATTAACATAAAGTACTGTAAGTAGTAAAAATGTTACAAATAATTTAAAATTGTATGTGTCTTTCTTTTTAGCTAGTTGTCTTATAACAAGTTAGACACAACTTTTATAAATTGAGCGAATGTGAGGCCACTCACATTTATAGAATAATACATTAATTTTATTTTCTAAACCCTAAAACCTGCCAAACAAGTGTGATAAAATTTAGAAAGTTAAAAACTTGCAGCTCCTCTGCAGACTCCTACCTAAACTATTAACTGTCGACCTACTAAGTAAATTGCATTTTATTAGCATAAACTTTCATAGATTTTTTGAGATAATTTTAGAAACTATATGATTATTGAGGACTGTCTCCGATACAGACTTGTATTTGTAATGATTTTGTTTTGTTATGTATGATTAAAGACATTTTTTAGCACCACACTATATTCCAAATTCCATAGGGCAGACAAGTAAGTGTTAAGACACTGCTAATTCCAGCACTCTCGCATGACATGAGCCACAGATGTCTAAAAATTTGCCTAATCGATTGTATTTTTATAGTTTAATATAACTGAGTAATTTTATGTTATATAAGCAAATAATCATAATTAAGACTACACTATAGTTTTATAACCTAAAACAAAAATTAAAATTTCCTTGGTATTTTTTTTGCATATATTTTAAACATATGCTCGCTGCCTTAATGTTTTTGCAACACAAGCAAGTCATTATTTAAGTAACAACCTTGTAAATTAGCAAATATTTAAATCTTCTATGTAGACTACCTTGGCTTAGTGGCTCATCAAATGGAATTAAATATTTAACACAGCTGCCACTATATATTATTATTGTACTTTAAAAATTACATTGACAGTATTAGTTATAGTTCCTTTTTGCGTTACCTACAATTATTTTTCTTATAATCAAAGTCAAATATATTAAAATAATGTAAAAAAGATCATAGAAAATCATATATTTCATTATACCTGACATCTAGAAGAATTAATCAATCCTTTTCAAGAATTCATAAGTATATTATGAATTTGGTTAATTGTGATTATTCTTCATCACTTTGCTTTAATCTTAATATATCTGATTCACAGATTATTACAACAACATAACATACCTATGTGGTATTTATAATAACTGCAATACATTAAATCATAACTCACAATTGTTTACTATTTATGTATTTTGTTGACATAATTATAAACAGTTACAAGACATTCACATTTAAAACAGATGTTTTCAAATAAAATTGATTGTTTGTAGATAAAATTCATAATCTATTTAAATTCTAATGTTAAAAAACTTATAGTGTTAAATACTGGCAACAATAGAGTTAATTAATCGAATCAATGTAGATCATATAGTAAACAGAACTTAAGGTTAGGTTTATTGACTATTAATAAATACTATAAATTATTCTATTTTAAATTATTATTTGACGTGCATATTCTTTACAAAATCCTATAATCATTCTATCTTAGAAAAATATTTGCTCATTAGTGGTAGTAGATTGTGGAAAGCATGAATCAATCGGACCACATACTAAATAACATAACAGTACAGTAACTGTTATATTTATTGACTATTTGTAAATAATATTACTCATAATAAAACTGTTACTTCCATTAAATTATAGTATTATACATTTCATATAACTTTAAAAAAGTATGTTGGATTTATAAAATAATTGACTATAAAATAACTAACATTTATAAATTATTGACAAAGCCTTAAACAACTTTTTTACTTTTATTTAAATATTATGTTAAAATAGATAAGTTTTTAATATCTAATAAAGAGAGTTAAAATTACAATTGAATCAGCTTCACATTGTATCCTGCTCACAGCAGGATAGACAGTGGGAACCTAATGTTAAGACTCTCCGTTCCCCATTTTCTGCCAATGGAGGCACTGAGTGTTGTTATAAAGAGAGTTTAACTGTTTTTTAACATATAAATCAATATAGTAGATAGCATTAAGTATTTCTGATCAAACTTACCTTGACTGTCTCTCCATCGCATGCAAGTGTTACATCGCAAAGTGCTTCTCTTTGTAATAGGCTTGCAAGCACATCTGTCAGGTTGTTTGGGTGATTGTTCCAGCGCAAACAAAATTGCTGGTCCATTGTTGGTGCTAGTGTCAGTGACCGTGCTGTAAATAATTTAAGCTATTAATATGAAGAGTAAACAAACTTTCTTCAAATTGAACACTTTAAAATTTCGCATTTTTGCAATGTGGTATATTAGGAAAATAATGATGCACTGGAACATGGGGCTCACATACCCTGTGATTGAGATGAGGCTTAAATATTAAACACGTGCACTAAATAACAAATTTACATTTAAGCAAATATGTGCGAAAAATTTGCGGCCATAGGGCCTAGATAGTAGAGCGAAGAGATAAGTGACATCAGCGGCTCGAATTAATAGGGGCCGCGGGCAGTAAGCTTACTGTACTCCACATTGACAGTTAGGCCGAGCGCCGACACATATCTACTTGTTGCATGTTCCAACTGAGACCCGTACATTATGTAATTTAACTCCAGAAAGCAGACGGCGGGGCCACCGACCCTACGGGATGCGAAAACCTCTAGTTGTCTATAAAACGAGTTTAGAAAAGTAGTACCGCTGGCCAAAAAAATCGCAACATGCTGACACCGTTATAATCGCCAAGCTGGATGTGCCAGTTGCTAATTTCAAATGTGTACTTTCAGGAATTTGATAATGCACCATTATTGATGTGCCCACTAATCACTCCGCGTGCTTGTAAATTCACAACCGAAGGACGAACGGGATTTCTAAACGCGTAGTTGTGTCAACTTTGACTATTTCATAGCGCCATTTGCCGTTCCCGTATCTCGGAATCTTAAAATTATCAATCAACAACGAAAATTTTCTCTAGCACACAATTAAAACACAATCACAAATTAAAAACAACCGGAAGACACAAAGTCAATATTTCCTAACTCACCATTTGCAAAATTTTTGCCATCACAAACGCCACCCGACCCCTACCTTGCACTGTCTTTTTGACCACACACACATCTCGATTTCCGTGTTCACTCACGGCACCTCACGGCCTTCGGAATATCTTTCACATCATAATCGGCCAGTATTCGCAACGCGAACTTCATACGTTTCTAAGCGACGCGCTAAATTCAAATTTTGCAATGTTACTTTTCTTCCTAATTTCGTTATTTTCTTTTTATTTTTAGTTTTTAAGTACATTTATTAATGTTAACATGTTAACTCTTCTATTTTTACACTTTTAACAACATTTTCAATGTGTCTTGATGTTTAATTTGAACAAATTAATATTTTAGCAAACGAATATAGGTTATGACGCCAAAAATTTAACGTGTTAAAAAAAAGATTTTTATGGAGAAAAAAATGTTAATTATTAAGTTTATAATTTAATAGAATTTATTTTATAATAAAATAACAAAAATAGTTTAAAATAACACATAGTGGTTAGTTTATTAACATTGGCCTTGACATTTTTGTTATCACAATTTTGCACATCTTCCTATCTCCAACTAGCGACATCTACAGGAATAAGGTTTAAGCACGTAGTTCGAAAGGTTCCGAACAGATGGCGCTGTTATTTTGCTATGCGAAATAGTTTAGTTTCGTCATAGGACAGCGACCTTCTACGCTTCTATTGCTATTTGCTATTATTAATTGAGTATGGTGTTCTCATAAATTATCTCGACATGCGTCTTGGTTTATAAGCGTAAACATTAAAATTAGTTAACATTTGTTACATTTGAGCAAATTAAATATCTATGTGATACATATATTATAAAAATATTAATTCGAGCAAAACTTATTTTAATATAAGAGTATAAATTACATATAAAACAAAAATAATATGTATTTTTATGACATTTTTACATAATTAATTCATAACTTTAGTTTTTATTATTATTATTCCAGCACTGAATACGTTCCAAAAAGAAACGTATTCAGTGCTCAAGAGATTAACAACGCTTCTGCGGCTCAATTCATACATCTAAAAGGTCATTAACCTATTTATCAAACAAGTACCTAATATTTATTGTTTCTAGTAATTTAACAAGTAGTTAGGCTTTAATAATTTTAAGCTTCAATTATAGATTTCATAGCTGCCCGTTTTTGTAGAGATTACTTTTAATGAATTTAGCTATTTATATATATATATATATAACAATATTTTTTTTCTTTCTTATTATCTTAGGACACTCCAAGATATACAAAACTTTAAATATTCTTTATCAAAATCATCTGTCCATATGTTTTGTTGATCTAAAAGCTTTATTTAACTAAATAGGTATATAAGTAGATGATACCAATATTTGGAAGGTAATTCATTATAAAATAGTTATCTGATATATTCAATCAAATGTTATAATTTACACTGTTGCTAGCAAGACGTTGTTTATCACAGAGAGATTTATTTATTAAAATCGGATCCTCCAGTAGCTCCTGCAAATATCTTGGCGACACTCGAGCTCAACACTGATAGGTGGTCTATTTCATAGTTATTGCATATATTAGGTACTTTTTTTTGAGGCATTACATATACCAGAGCTAGTAGAAATGAAAATTAATATTAATAAGTAATATTTCATTTCCCCAAATGGGAATTAAACCCGCAACCATCGTGTTTACAGTCCCATGCTTGTGCGCCACGACCGTCTCATACGCTATTATATAAGACAAAGTATTAAAAGACATTATCATGTACCATCAATTTCTAAATTTAATTCAAAAGTAGATTTACTTGTTCGATTGGATAATTATCGATTGTAAAAAAAATAAATAACGTAACATACGCAGTAGGTTCATTACTGGGTGATGAGAGTGGCTGCTCGTGTCTCTCGGTAATGTAATACAGTGCAAATGAGTCAATCTCGACGGCACGGGCGACCACATACATATAGTGCTATTAGGAAATCAATTCGTTCTCAACTTTGTCCACATCCAGCCTCCAAATAGTAGTATTCTAAATACTTTCTTAATTATTTTTTTTTTTCAGTTTCACACTGTAGGCAACAGTAGGGTCGACTGGGGGACCCAATGTTAAGACACTGCGATCACCTGTTTACGCCGAATTCAGCAGGCATTACTTGTTGAGTATTAGATTAATAATTAAATAACAATAATTTATTACATATTAATAACGTTAATTATATAGAGACTATATAATTCACAAAAAGAATTTATAATAAAATATATTTTCATCACGATTAGGATTTACTGGCAATGTTTCCGAACGTGTCTTCCTTTTGGTGGGCCACTTGCAACCTAATAAAGTCGACCATTGCCACCGCTGCACTTAGTTTTCCAATCTAAACAATAGAAATTCAACGGGTGCACGGCCCGCGGGACACTGATCTATCTCTATGTAAATTATGCGGGAAATAACAACGACTTATGTTCATCACGGTGTTATAGCACGTGGTGCGGATGGTTTGACGGGCGTGTTTTTAATACCAAAAGAAGAATATTCTTTTAGTTTCACGCTGTATCCTGTATGCGGGATTGTACACCCTCTGCGTGCAATCCCGCATACAGGATATTCCTACCTCCACTCCTCTTTCCATCAAATTATGGAGGCATTGCGTGTTGAGTGACGGAAATAAAAATAATAATTTCTACATAATATAGGTATATAAGTATTTACTATTCGGACTTTTTTATGAGAGTTATAGATAATGGAAAGATACTTTTGCCATTTTAAAAAGTTACAGGCTTAAGAGGTTACAATGATAAAAACTTCTGGAACCTAACCGTTTTTTTTTTAAATTAGAAACATTTAAAAACTATTTATCAGAACATTATTAAAATTGTTTTCATTGTATTTCAAACCAATACTATCAACTTGCTCTGTATTATTTTCCTCTGTAAAGAAATGTCATAAGGTTAATTTAATTACTTACCGTGTGGCTAGAGATTGAGTCAAGTGGTATTCGCAGAAGCATCGCAAGCACAGCACACGAAGGATAGCCTTGGTAAATACGTCATTACACTTCATACTTCTTCCTATCTTCAGGGCTTGTTGTAAATTAAATTTTGCAGAATTAAGATATGAATTCGCCTCGCGCAGCATATTAGACTGTAAAGTGTTCATTTTGTACTTTGTATCTTGTGTACTCTACCATAAGAAAAGTTGTCTCATTAAAAAGTAGCTGTGATTCTAAGTTATATATATGTCTATATATATGTCTGTATATATTGTTTGTATGTGACTAGTTAAAATAGACTTATGTAAGAACTGATTATATTTCATAATAATTGAGAAGTCCTAAAGTTGACATTTATTGATTATCGCCCACAATTCGAGAGGCAGAGCTCGAATGGATGCCAAGTCGACTGGCCTTATTTTTGTCTTTATTGGCTTAAAGGTTTTAGGCACAAAAAGTTCTATGTAATGATGAAATTTTTAGTCAACAATATAATAAAATACAATAAAAAAATATAATCTCTACATTAACGAGTACATGTGTACTCGGACAGGGAAGTCCCTGTATATATATTTTTCTTTACATTTCTATTGTTTCAAAGATTTGTTTTATCTGTACAAACAATTAGTGGCAATACGGAAAGCTTCAGAGGATCACTCGAGAAGTTACTTTCAATCGCAAACATTGATAGATTAACGAGGTGTTTAACTTTAAATTGTTTACTTTTCTTATAACTTCCGTATTTTATGTAATTATATATAATAGATCTTTTTTTTTAGAATTATATATAACAAATAAGCATAATAAACAAAATTGCATGTCATGTATGTCGTAGTTGAGTGATTTGTGCATTGTTTACATATACTGATCGTCAAAACACTTCGCCTTGCGTTGAATTGGCTACGAAACCTGTAAAAGAAGTAAAAAAAGTATTAATTATATTATAAAAAAAAAAATAATTTAAAATAAATCTGATAATTTAAATTTAATTTAAAATCAAACATATATTTATATATACCTATTTTATAATATATTTTTCTCCTACCTATGTTATATTTTTAACTACAAGTTTAATGTCCACTTAACATATATATCTACGTATATGTTTATTATTTTGAAATTTTATATTCAATATGTATATATAATTTTGATTATTTGAAATTTAATGGATAAATGACAACATAAAATGCATTACACAATGTATTTTGAGGTACTTTTGGACCCTTCGTAACTGGTAAACCAATCAGTCTATCTATACGCATGAAAGGAGATTGCCCATATCCCGTACCATATTGCGTCAGAACACTAGTACTAAAAAATAACGTTTTCTTTATGTGCATTTACTACTGTTTTGTAATTTCCATTTTAACCATATTAAAAGAAGATGGTAAAGTTTTAACAACAACATAGTAATTTCACGTATTTCCGTTTACAATAGATACTTACTCTTACTTTGTACAATATATGAAAGGACATGTTCCCACTGACTGAGATAAGGCGCACAGCCGTAACCGCTGTGCGTAGAAACGTACCATTTGGAGACATAATGTGAACACTAAGAAAGTATTTTGAAAAATTTTTACCCTAAAGGTATGAAATAAGAGTTGAAAGTTTCTATGGATTTATGTCTAAATCGCCTCCGATTTTTATAAAATTTGAAATTTAGACTCTTAAATTTTCAATAAAGAACACGTGTTTCGTGGCTTATTAGAATTCACCCTAATTCACCCTTATTATTTCGTGGCTTATTAGATTTTTATTTGGGTGCAAATAAGCAGGCGAAGCTGCGCGCGTCCGCTAGTTAAATATACATCGATGAAAAGAAAGAGATCAGGCATATTTGAACTTTTTCAAATACATAAAAAATGAAATGAAAAGTTTAATAAAAACTGGATTCGTTGAGAGTAAATTTTGATTGGAGTTGGTACGTATGACGTATCACGAAACAAAAATGAGCATTGTCCTTCAAGCACTTTTGTTAAAAACTAACTTAGTTTTTAATGCATATACATTTTTAATAAGTTTACTCAAATGTTTATTGATGTATTAACGTGTGAAATCTGGCATTTTAGTGACTGATTCGCTCATTTTAAGGTGAAGAAACTGATAATTATAATCAATAAAGTATTATTGAGGAATAAAATAATATTATTGTACATACACTTCTTTCGGCGACTTCTGTTTTTTTTTATGGGAGAGGACAAGGCAAACGAGCGTTCGGTTCACCTGATGGTAAGTGATCACCGCCGCCCACGACCCTATGCAACACCAGAGGAGCTACAGGTGCGTTGCCGGCCTTTAAGTTGGAGGATGTTGGGCGCCGGCATTACCTAATGCGAAACGCAGTGGCAAGAGCCACTACTTCACGCCGGTTTTAAATGCCGGGGGTGGTATTAATCCGGTCGAGTCTGCCCATGCACGTGACTCTACCACACGTACTTTAGTCGCCTCTTACGATACCGACAGTACCAGGGTGATCCTATTCTAAGCCGGGACCACACGGCTAAGAAGTGTGGTCCCGGCTGTGTTCGTGATAGCCTGTATGTTGCTTTACAAACCTCCTAACCTTCAAAGTTAGTTCCATAACAATCAGTTCATATGCTATCTATATTGGCATCGTGTAAATAAGTATATTTATGTACTTGAAAAAAACACTTTGATTTTAAAATCACAGACGGACCCATCAGTTTTATTTCAATTTAGGTATAGATAATTAGAAAACAAAAATACAAAAAAGTTCAAAATATCCTTTGTATGATTGGTTGTATAGATATAAGGTCAATTTACATTGGAGAATCCTAAATCTTGAAATCTCGTTGTTTTTTATCATTTCCTTTTTTTGATCATCACACAAGTAATAATTTTACAAGCGAATGTCAAACAACTTTATACATATATATTACATAGTACATATTATTATATGTATATTACACAGTTTTTTTTGTTAATAATAATAATGCAAAATGTAAATTTTTACTTTCATGAATTTTACATGTCCGTAAATGAAGACGAAAAGTGGCACTACGTGTGTTTCATGTTCGAAATCGTCCAATATTGTATCTACATATTCTGCATATTGTAAACATGTTTGCACATTTGAGATTTATTTGCTTTGAACAATGTACTTACTAGTACGTACTAGTAAATCTTAGGAACAGATCTTGTTTATTGTTTGAACTTGCCAATTTTTATTTATTGAATGACAAATTTTAAATCGTAAAATAGTTAGAAATTAGAAGAAATAAAAAGTATTACATTAAAATTGTAATGCTATTTATATAAGTACGCATACATCGTCTAGGTACTTGCATTCATAAATAACACAAATAAATATATTGCAAAAAATATAATTATAATGAAAAAAATTAATTAAAATTTTAGTTTCTTAAAATATGCGTTTTTATATCCTATTCGCTTTTCAATATTATAAACATTTTTTTTTGTT